>CM060346.1:35272345-35287345 GCA_030674155.1 Stramonita haemastoma | reverse complement strand
CACATAAGGTTATTCAACTGAAAATCACAACTGATTTGTAAAGGTTGCAAAAGGTAAACCAACCACTGATGGGGATTGTTCTATTTTCAAAATATCATTAAAGCAATATGTTCAACACAAAAAAAAGGGGGGGGGGGGGGGGAGAGACGGGGGGGGTCTATAGCCATTTCTTCATCATCAGTTTTGTTTGACCGTGTCCTCAAGCTTTCTGTACAAACAGCAATGCCCCTAACCTAAAAAGCGAGATATTGTGCCGGCCATCTCATTAGTCAGTATATCATCACCCAGCACTTCAAAGCCACAGACCTTTATCACGCCGCTAACATAGCCTTTTAGTTGGTGTGAGCTCTCTCTCTCTCTCTCTCTCTCTCTCTCTCCCCTCTCTCTCTCTCTCTCTCTCTCTCTCTCGTCTCCTCTCTCTCTCTCACACACCACACACTTAATGTACCTTATGGGGACATTTGTTTCACACCAGAGATTGAACAAAGAAACAATGTTCTGTTCAATGGACCACATCATGCTAAATGAAACGAATGTGGACCGGTAGGCATTGCCTTCTGTTTTGTTTTGTTTCGATATTAAATTTTAGTGAGTGAGTGAGTGAGTGAGTGAGTGAGTGAGTGATGTTGTGTAGTGAGTGAGTGTGTGTGGTGTGTGTGTGTGTGGTGCGTGTGTGTGTGTGTGTGTTGTGTGTGTGTGTGTGTGTGTGCGCGCACGCGCGCGCGCAAAACATACACACACACACACACACACCACATATATATATATATATAATATATATATATATATATATATAATAATATATTATATATATACTAATTATGTATATATATAGTAGTTTTACAATGGTTATAGATTTGTTTTTCGTCTGTTTGCTTTTTTTTTTTTTTTAAGAGACGGGACGAAGAAAAGGCAAATAAAGAAGAAAGTAATGAAAACAAAAATGAAAAAAAGTAAGGAAAAGAGATAAGCCAGACAGACAGACTGACAGATGTGACAATAGAAGTAATATGCTATACACATACATAATTTTTGTCTATGAGCATTCTATATACGATTGGGTTATGAGTGACCATTATACAACATAAAGCATGGTCACGGTCCAATAATGGTATTTAAAATAATCATATTCCAAATGTTGGAAGTATATAGCCAGACCTATGGCATAATGATTAAACATCTTGTGGTCACGGACTGCAAGGTTGCGGGCTCGAATCCTCCGAGTCACAGGGTTTTGAAATTATTTTATTATTATATTACTCTGGCTGGCTCCTACCCAGAGTGACTATGCTGTGGGCTCATTTAGATGCGAAGACTGGGGCCACACAGTCGAGCTTCATCCACTCTACGGCTGCGAGTTTGAGAGTGTTGTTCAAATTACCTGACCAACACTGCAGGTGTCTGTATCTCTTGGGCCCGGTTGACGCCAGGATATAGTATGACAGGAAGCGTGGAGTACAGCCCTGACAAGTAGTCTCAATGCACATGCATTTGCATACCACGTGAAAGGAGATCTATCTCCAGATAACTGCAATTCATGCGAGAGAAGGTAACATTGTCTGAGAAAAAACAAAACAAAACCAAAAAAAAAACCCCTGCAAGCCTCCCAACAGAGAAAGTGATACTATCTTTACAAACGTACTCATCTCGAGCGTGAAGACCATTTCGACCATTACAGTTTCCATCCAACGACAATCCTATTACACCCATAAGCCCTGCAGTCAAATTCGGATACAAACACGTGTCGCCTGATGCTGACTCTTTATTCTCTGTAACACTGCTTTTAATACTAACCTGGGTACAAGATTCTAGTAGTAAAATCACGACCATTGTGACATGGCACGTTTTATGATGACTCCAAATATTTCGCAGTACAATTATATTGATTTTAACATGGCTAAAACTAACAAAGTCTCTTATTGCAGTATGTTCAAGCGCTTTCAAGAAAGCACTTTCAATAATATGCGCTTTATTTGCCAATCTGAATTTTTGACAGAACACCATGTCTGGGTGCTGTGGTGAAAAGGGTGGGTTGGGGATGTTTTGTGTGGTAGTTTCACTGATGCTTTTTGGCAGCACAAACATTCGTATTGAGTGCACAGTCATCAGAGTCTAGAGGACAGTGCTTCTTTTCACATTCACTTCCCAGGATTTGGCCACGATGTGTTAAATATAGTGTACGATATCAAAATCAAAGGATCAATGTGTTAAATATAGTGTACGATATCAAAATCAAAGGATCAATGTGTTAAATATAGTGTACGATATCAAAATCAAAGGATCAATACATAGTAAGTGGAATGCTTAAAAAAAACCTACAAAAAGTAACACCCCCACCTCCTACAAAAAGAGAAAAACAAAACACACACACACACACACACAAACAAAACCCAATATACACACGTGCGCAAAAACCGATACGTCCTTTTTAAGATGTGACTAATTGTTTATAATAATTATTGCACCAAAAGTAACTAACAGCACTGACCACCGTGGTCGGCATGCCTGTAACCGTAACGTTAATGATAAAGAGTATGATAATGTGACATTGTCTGGGCATGTGTCATTGCTCACTGTGCACAGTGGGTCACACTATGACTGATGGTAAAAAAGAAAAGGTAACTTTGTGTTCTTATAACCTATGTGATCGTCAGAGAGCGAGGCGTCAGAGACCTCAGCTTCTCTAGGGGCCAGCATGTTGAGGGCGGCGCCCATCTCCTCTCCCTCGCTGCTTTACCTTCCCTGACCCTAAAGAGGGCAGGTACCCATTGACAGCTGGGTTAACTGGGGGGTGGGGGTTGGGGACTGTACTGAAGCCAAGGCGCGTAAACGGTCACCCATCCACTTGGTAACCACGTTCAATGCTGCATAACCCTAGCGTGAGAAAGCCAGTGCTCTGAGCACTGAGTTATCCCTTTCATGAAGAGTGACTAGGGGGCAAACTGAAGTCCACTGTACAGACCGTGAGACACAGCCTCTTGGACAGCAAGAGCTACTTACCCAACAGAATGATTCTTTCCAAAGACACTGCCAACCTTCCAGGATTGAACTCCTAGATTCTATTTCTACTGAAGACCTCACATCAGAACAACTTCAAAGTCCCAGAACTTCGTCAAAGCAGCAATGCCCTGTAATCACACACACAGAGCAGCCTGAAGTCAACAAGCACAGCCAACCATCAACCAAAGTCAACGGGCTGGACCACAGACTCTCTCTCTCTCTCTCTCCAACTTACTGACCGCACGAGTCAAATCAACCCGCTGACCACCACCACTACCACCACTAACAAGAGGACCGACTCCTCCGACTCCTCCTCGCATGAGGTTACGACTGTAACGACGGTGCTGGTAGCCAGGGCGAAGGCGGGCGGAGTCTGTGTCGACATGTACACACCCACCTTGTGTCCCAAGACCACACACTGCACGCCAGGAGCGCACAGTTTATGGTCTCAGGGTGAAGGGAGGGGCACTCGGAGGTCTCACCTCTCTCTCTGGTCTCCACTGTGTGTTGTGCTGAGGGCTAGTAGTGGCCTCACTCACTCACTCCAGCCACCCGGCCATCATCAGGACTAGGATTAACATCACTGTTTGAGCCGTTAGCTTGTTTTCCTTTTTCTCCAGCTCCCCCCCCCCCCCCCCCCCCCACCTCCTTTTCTTTCTTTCTTTCTTTCCACTTACCAGCCAGCGCAGACAAACCAGCTGAATAAACTCAAATGATTTTTTTGGGTTTCATCCCTTGCAGGAAAACTTAAGAGAGGAGGACAAAAGTGGAACCCCGAGGTTCTCACCACCGGAGATCACAACATGCTGACACAGCGTTTTGAAAAAGAGCACAAAGAAAAAAAAAAGGCAACACCTCCCCACCCACACCCTCACACCCCGAAAAAAAGAAAAAGTAAGATCAAAGCCCCGGCAGAAACCACCAAATCCATCCGGTAGCACGTCACTCAGACACCAACACTGAACAATGCACAGTATCCAGCCACACTTGATGGCGCGCAGAAGAACACTAACAGCCCGAAGGACACACACACACACCCACACACACACACACACACACACAAACACACACACACACACGATCACAAAGACGAACAGAAGACACAGCACACATACACAAAAACACACACCTCCACAAACACAAGACAAACCACAACCCACACCACCACACCCACACCACTCCCGACCAAACATACCACAATACTAAATTCCACAACAAAAAAATCCACATAAAAAACATGGTACCAATATAATGTGAAGACGTTAATAATTAAAAACCAACACCACACAAACAAAACACCAACCGGGTTCTCCAAAATGCGCAAGACATAAACAACTACACCCCCCCCCCCCCCCCCCCATCTCCTCCGACCAAACCAAATACCAGCATTATTCTTTATTTTTTAAAGTTCTTTTTCACAGAAAAATAAATCCATCTATCTTTAAAAAAAAAAAAAAGATGTGCTCAACAGATTCATTAGTATAATTAAAAAACAAAACAAAAAAAACCCCTATTGAGCCAGACCCAGGTTTCATTCATACATAAAGTGTCAAGGCAGCAAGAGAAGAAACTGATATCTTTAATTCATTAACCACACTTGTTTCAATGCAGTTACATTTGTTATGACAATGTTTTTTTTCCTGCTGCCAAATAGACAAGTTTCATTTTGTGTGATGGTAGAGTACGCTATAAGCTATTAGCTTGCAGCATGCTCCAAATGTATGAGTGCACAATGCGGTTTTCGTTTCTGAAAAAAACCCACCCCAACCATTTGTTAACTGAAAGCATACAGACCCCCTGTGTACGGGGCCTTGCAAGTGGTTTGAACTTCACCTATCGCAGGTACTGTTTTTAGCCTGGTGCCACACACTGAAGAAACCACAGTACCTTTCAGGAACACAGTAACAACTCTCTGTCCTACCACAGCAGTCATCAAAATGGGATAATAAGTACAATCACAACCCCCCCCCCCCCCCCCTTAAAAAGTCACAAAAAGCAAAACAAACCCAACCAACCAAAAAAAAAAAACCCACCCCAAAACAATACCAAAAAACCCCCCAAAACCCCCAGACTGAGGACAGGCAAACTGCTTCAAAGGGCAAGGAGCTATAGCTGAAAAGAAAAACCCTTTGAGGATAAGTTTTTTTTTTTTTTTTAACAAGGGGGGGGGCAAGGGGGGGGGGGGGGGGTTTACAGCTCAAGACAACTTTTACAATATAGTCGAAATTTAAAATACTCCTCAACAACCAAAAAAAAAAATATACAGAACAAAACAAAAAAGACACAAAACCCCCCAAAACAAAACAAAAAAATTAAACCCACATAACCCAACCAGAGCAATTCTCTCAAAAACCTGACCACATGACCACAGAAGAACGAATGCGTCCATTTCCCGCTTTTTGTATTTTGTTGTCACTATTTCACTGATATTCAAGAGACTGCCTGACATGACAAGACATGACATGACATGACACACTGACAGGGGAAGAGGGTGACTTACCTGCCTCCCCTCATGACGAACGGCCAGCCGGTGTCCTGATCTGCAACAGGTAGAAATCCACTGAGCACTTCAAACTTTTCACAGACCTCACAACACACACACACACACACACACCACACACCTATCTAATTCGTCGTCACTAACACACGTCAAGGACAAGAGAGAAAGAAAAGAAAGTGTGTGTGTGTGTGTGTTGAGGTGGTGAGGGGGGGTGAAAGAGAGAGAGAGAGAGGGGGGGGGGGGGGTAATCACCACAGCAAGAATACACAGCACAGCATACTAATGATGTACACACCTCATGACCCAGTCTCCGTCTCCCCTTGTGCCTGTGACCCAGAAGCACACGTACCACACACCACTTGCACACAACAATGCCCCTCTGTGTTTATACAGCGCAGCAGAGCCGGGGGGAGAGGGGGGAGGGGCACCGTAGTTCATCTGGTTGCCTGCTCCTACCGTAATTGTGAAGATTGAAAAAGCAAAACAACCACCCCAAAACCCCAACCCCCACACAAAATAAAACCCAACCTGCACGTCTTTGGGGTTGTACATAAAACAGTGGGTGTGGCCTGGTGCATACACAGATGATGACTTCATTCAAGAGGACAACAGGAGTAAAAATGAGATGAACGAAATTCTCCTCACAAACATCCTGCTTGGTGCCCCCCCCCCCCCCCCCCCCCCCCCCCCCGAGAAAAAACAAACAAAAACAACCCTGGATCCTTGTAAAAACTTTCTTTCACTAGATCTATGCCAAGATAGGTCTGCCTCTGTGGGCCAGCCACGTTGCCTACCCAACGAACGCGCGCGAAGAAAACCTTTGGCATAGAAGCAAG
The DNA here is from genome assembly GCA_030674155.1 of Stramonita haemastoma. Classification (NCBI taxonomy): domain Eukaryota; kingdom Metazoa; phylum Mollusca; class Gastropoda; order Neogastropoda; family Muricidae; genus Stramonita; species Stramonita haemastoma. The sequence goes on along the minus strand of CM060346.1, from coordinate 35,281,009 downwards.
TGGAAGAAGAGGAGGTAAGCCTATCACAAGAGGCAGAATCCTCCACTAGGCTACACCAGCACAGGACTGAACTCTTTCTGATCTGAAGTCTTCCCGGCAGTGATGGTTTTATCACGCTACGTCAGGTCTGGGGCTCAAAACGTCCCCGTCAAATGGGCCCATGACCGGAAAGTGCGCAATTTCGACATGGTGGCAGTCATGGTTTAGGTGTGTGCCACAGCCGACGAGATCCGATGTAGGGTTTACAAAGTAGGTTAGTGGCACGAACATGACACGACACCTCTTCCCCGCTCCAGCCTCCTATATTTTGGCACGCTTTCCCAGTCTAGTCGGGGCCTGGTGGCCTTACTACACTACACTACACTACACTACACTACACAGTTCGTGTGTTGGCTTTTTTTCTCTGTAGCACACCGACCTTACATGCAAGTCAGTGCACATCAGTGTTTTTTTTTCCTGCTTACTTTTTAAAAAATTATTATTATTATTTTTGTTGTTTTGTCGATTTGGTTCATTGTTGTATGCATAGCCTGTCCTGGTGTGTGTGTGTGTGTGTGTGTGTGTGTGTGTGTGCGTGCGTGCGTGTTCTTTCTTTTTTTTTTTTTTGGGGGGGGGGGGGGGGGGGGGGGGGGGGGGGGGGGGGGCGAGGAGAGGGCTTCTGTCTGCCTGTCTCTCTTGTAACATGGTTTCACATCCAATTTTATACGAACTTATCCACAGGGGCCTTAAAACGTCGCGCATTCAGGACAGCATTAATTTTGTTATTGCCTGGCCTTTGATAGCTCACAAAATCGCATGCCTACAGAAACGGCGTCAGGTGACGTTTATAAAGACTACGCTTCGTCGCGGTTTCCCACACTGAAGAAAAACCATGAATCGCCCATCACTGACGGCCTGGAAGACAGTGAGAAAAGAATGGTTGAAACAACGCCGAACTGCAGCTAGTGGAAATAACAGGACGTGGACTGGAAATCAGCCACACTCAGCACTCACACCCAAAGGGGGCGGGCGCTCTGTGGTGATGGTACAGTAAGGGCGGTGTAATCGCCTCCAGACCTCATTAGCTTCAGCTTGATTAATTATTACACTAAGCTGACAGCAAAGCAAAATTCAAAAGTTTTGCGAAGGATTGGCTCCAAACCTGGCTTACTGCTGCTGGACTTTAGAGCTGAGGCTTACCAAGGAACCCTAACTTTGGAGACCAGATCAAACGCTTTAAAACACAAGGACTGCTAGACTTCAAACAAAACAAAGCAAAACAAACAAAATCAGCACCTACATTAATTTTGGTGCCATAAAGGTAATGGGTTGGTAAAAGTGTTCCCATCACGTATGTGATCGTTGGGGAGTGAGGCTCCAGAGACCTCAGCATCTCTAGGGCCCATCTCCTCTCCCTCGCTGCTTTACCTTCCCTGACCCTAACAGAGGGCAGTTACCCAATTACAGCTGGGTGAACTGGGAGACTCTACTAAAACCAAGCTCAATGTTGTTTAATTCAACTTACCTTGGGAAAGCCAGTGCTCTGACCACTGAGCTATCCTGTCCCCCTAATAAAGCACAGCACACTACAACCACACACACCACACTAAACCACAACACACACCACACACCACACTCACCACACCACACACCACACCCACCACACCACACTAACACCAACAACACACCACACACCACCACCACACCACACAAAACACCACAACACACCACACAACACCACACTTCAACACCACACAAACACACACCACACACCACACACACCACACGCACAACACCACACCAACAACACACACCACCACACTACACCACAAGACTGGTCCTACAATGAGCCACAAAGCTTCCACCAATACTCGCTCCAGCACTGTCTTTAAAATAAGGCTCCTCTTCTCGCCCCCCCCCCCCCCCCCCCCCCCCCCCCCCCCCCCCCCCCGGTTTCTTTCCTGCAGCACAGTTGTTCTAACATGCCATTTAAAACAATTGGGGGTGGGGGTGGGGGGGGGGGTACGAAACAGAAAAAAAAGAAGGAAAGAAAGAAAGATAGAGAGAAATCAAGAGAGAAAAAATCCAGATATAAAGAAAGAAATCAAGAACAAAGAAAGAAAAAAAAGGAACGAAGAGAGAGAGAGAGAGAGAGAAGAGAGAGAGAAGAAGAGAGAGAGAGAGAGAGAGAGAGTGTGTGTGTGTGTGTGTGTGTGTGTGTGTGTGTGTGTGTGTGTGTGTGTGTGTGTGTGTGTGTGTGTGTGTGTGTGTGATTCCTAGGACCCCTTTTACAGTGACCCTTCAGCCTAAAGCCAGGCCTATTCGCGACCCCCCCTTTCTTTTTTGTTGTTGTTAATGCTCACCGAATTTTCACCTTGTGCGTTTACCTGAAGGAGTTGATGACGACCAACTACTTAATTAACCAATGCAGGCAGAGAAAATGGCTCCATCAATGACAACCAGCCCCATCCATCATGACACCAGCCCATCCATCAATGACAACCAGCCCATCCATCAATGACAACCAGCCCATCCATCAATGAAAACCAGCCCCATCCATCAATGACAACCAGCCCCATCCATCAATGACAACCAGCCCCATCCATCAATGACAACCAGCCCCATCCATCAATGACAACCAGCCCCATCCATCAATGACAACCAACCCATCCATCAATGAACGCCCCATCCATCAATGACAACCAGCCCCATCCTCCCTGCCTAGCCAGGCGAAAAGCCAAAGCGAGGGCCGGTCTTTGCAGGGTGATAGTCTTGCTCTGGCAGCAGCAGCGGCAGGCAGACTGGCCGTGTGACGGTGACAGCAGTGTGTCGAGGAAAGCTAGCAGGTTGTACAGTTTCTCCCAGTACATGGTGTAATCCTCAACTATACAACCGACTACCTCACCTCGCCTTCACTCATGGTTCATCTTCTGGTCTGCCCAGTGGTAGGTAGGTAGTGTCCACCTCCGCAGGTTGGACTCGCTGTACAGAGCTCACAACTGTGGAAGGACGGTGACATCAACAACCCGGTTCCATCGCCTTCAGTCTAAAACTCCCAATCTTTGAAACCGTTCCTCCTCCTCTTCCATGCCATGCAACTAACGTGACTATGTCCGTCAATTGCTGCGAGTGACAATTCAATTCTACCACAGCGGACTTCCGACCCTGGGGATGCGACACAACAACTCTGGGTATATGTAGCTGTGGTGGGGAGACTGGAATGAGCAGTGTGGGCACAGCGGGGCAGAAGTGTCAAAGAAAATGAGTCAGCAAAAAATCCAACAACAACAAAAACAAACACAAAAACCCAAACCAACAACACAATCCACAAGAGCATTGTCCCAGACTGATCCTAGTCGTCTTCCCATAAGAGTTTACGCTTTTCTGAAAACTCCCCCCACAACAGTCCCTGGAGAACTTGGTCTTTATGGAAAACACCAACACTACAATCTGGTAATCCCCTGAATGAACTGCTCCGTTCTCAAAATTGTCCACTGAGCGATTTCAAGGATTTTTCTGGATGTTCATTTTCAAAAAATTTGACAGTGAACTGTTTACACAAGGTTCCTTCCAGAATCACTGACTGAAACAACCGCCTCCTGCGCACTGAACAGTCCATGATGAGCCAATTCAAGGACAATGGGAATGATCATAGTGGTACAACTTCATAGTAAACACTGTCAGCTGAACAACGCATGCATAGTCTGGTGCACTTTCACCCATGCACACGTTGAAACAAGCAAAGTTAGTTCAATGAGACCACCCACAGTATGTAGGCTATCTATCAGGGGATAACAATCCACGAAAGCCTGATGCATGCCTTCAGCATCGAGACAATTGGTGGGTTTATCTAAAAGTCTCTTCAGACCAGTGAGATGATGTTAACCTGTATAGAAAACAATACAAAGACACCTCAAGGCAGAGAGCATGTTGCTCCAGCCATAGAACACTGACTGGACAAGACTGTGGTAGACACACCAGAGATCAACTACATTTTGACGAATCATAGCAGTAAAGAATTAATATCAAGCAAGGAGGGCAGACTGGTTGTACTGTGTGATATTTAAATGCACGTCACAACACAACACAACACAGCACAACACAACACAACACACTAAACACCAACCCAAGAGCAGATTGCCAGTACCACAGAAAACCAAACTAACTAGAGCATACTGCTAGTGACAGATAACACCAAACAAAAGCGTGAAGGATGCACCAGCAAGTGACAGGGCAAATATTGCACGCACCTGTGTATACTACACACAGAAACACAAAATATCGATTGCGCCGTGGTAGCCATTGCTATGTTTTGTTTAAATCAATCTTTTTTTGGAAGTTATCATTACAGACATAGTTTACTTGATTAGTCATGTGTATAATAAAGTACACATGAACTGACAGCTACAGTCAACGGCAGTTGACTGTGGAGCCTGATTGAAGACCCTCAATATTGTTTGTAACGAGAGCAGCAGCCCCCCCCCCCTCCCCTCCGGATAATGATGATAATAGCCATGATAATGATAATGACGGTGGAATGGAAGTAGTTGTAGAAGAGTAGAAGTAGCAGTAATAGAAGTTATGGTTGCAGCAGAAGTAGTATCAACAGTTGTAGTGTTCCTTGAAATGAAAAACAAGAATAGGCAAAGTGGTTCAACATGTGTGTGCACATACATTCTTAGCGCTATGACCTTGTATCTAAATAAAACAACCCAAAACAACAACAAATAAAACCTCAAAACAAAAAAACCCTTTTTGATGAATAAAGCCATACAAGATTCTATAACATCCCATTTGAGAAAAATGCAGTATGTAACTTTCCTAAAGCCATGAACTCGAAGGAAACAGAACTACGAACGATTTTGTTTCTGACAACTGTCTAGACCATGGATCCCCTATGCTTATGTTTTCCCCCTTGCTAGCGTGCAGAAAGGCAAAGACACTGGACAGAAGCTGAGAATGGAGAGCAAAAATGAGTAGTTTGGTGAGAGAAACAAGACAACTCTATTTGTTTTGATGGAACTGCTTGTCTTCCAATTCAAAGGGGAGAACGTTAAAGATGACTCCTATTTCTTTTCTTGAAGGAGTTGGTCCTTCAATTTAACACAGATAGTTCACTGAGAGAGAGAGAGAGAGAGAGAGAGAGAGAGAGAGAGAGAGAGAGAGAGAGAGAGAGAGAGAGAGAGAGAGAGAGAGAGAGAGAGAGAGAGAGACGCGAGCGATGACAAACCACTTATAATCACAACCGAAATGGCAAGCAGTAACTTTCTCTGTGAACATATAACATTTCTCCTACTCTCCAAATAACACTTACACAAAACAAACTACCCAGACTGTCAAATGTCACAGACCATTTCAGGCAAGGGCCGTTTTACGACTCAGAGACACAAAAAGGATTTAAAGAGCTATAAAACTGAAGCTAAACAAACTCCTCAGACAATGCATTGTCTCCCATTTCCCACCACTCCAGCTGTACATCAAACAAAACTAACGAATGCTAACTAAGGAAATCCAACCATCAACTCTCTTCTGCCTTCACCCGATGATGGCTGCCGAGTCTAGACACCGACTGTTCCCCACAAAGACCTAGCTCAACTCCCGGCAGCAGCCTAGACTACACTACAGTGAATGGCGGTATTTCTCTGTTTCCACTTCGGCTGGGCTGACGACGACATTGGCTAATTGGTCTGTGAAACAAACGCTTTATTGCCAATTAGTGTCTGCGCTGCTGCGTGACTGGTCAATAGTTTGTCCTGAGTTTTAAAAAACCTGTCTGTGTTGAAGTGTATCAGACCATTTGTCAAGCTTCACTTGTACTCTGTGTGTGTATGTGTGAATGCGTGCGTGTGTGCGTGTGCGTGTGTGTGTTGTGCGTGTGTGTGTGTGTGTGTGTGTATTGAGGGGAGAGGAGAGTTAAAAGTAGGTCAGCAGTTGTAATGCTATAAAACTCAAAATACTTGTACTGTCTTCCTGCCTTTTTCCCAAACAGACACCTTTCTCATCAAAGCTGTTTTCGTTTTTGTCTGCACCAGACATACCTCTTTTGGTGAAGACATTTTACGATATCTGTACCTTGTAGCTTTCTTTAAGCAAACAAATGAATAAAGGTTGGAAAATATCACAATCTTAAGAATGTCAAAGTATTCTTTTAGCTTTTGATGATATGGTAGTAAGACAGAAAATAGTACTAATGGCGGAAAGACTGTCTAGAACATACGACAGTATAATACGTAATCATTTTGTATTTTGTGGATGTGTGGGTGCTTTGCAAAAAAACAACCATGCAGGTTGTGTGTGTGGTGTGTGTGTGTGTGTGTGTGTGTGTGTGTGTGTGTGTGTGTGTGTGTGTGCGTGAGTGCGTGTGCGAGAACCCCCCTGAGACATTTTTATGCGAAGACAACATAATGTTAATCTGACAGCAATTGACGACAGAGATATTCTGGCCAGAAACAGCAACAAGCTCTGTCAAAAGACCTCAATTTGAAGAGCAAACACAGACAAGTAATAACGGATACCGGCGCTGAATTGCCAATGAGACTGTGAAGTCTGCCCGTTGATTGAATCATCATCATCATCACCATCACCATCATCTCCAGACACACTTATGTCCCTGCCTTTATACCATCACCCTTAGTCCTCCTCATTCTACTGTCTGTGTCTTCCCCTACAATCACCAAAATGAAGTCTGGACTATGCTGAGTCATTACCTTTATCTATATCTTCATCAGCATCATCAATTCATCAGTCTATATTCTTCGTCAATACTCCTTTGTGCTAGTGCTGTAATATTTCTTATAACCCTCTCAAACCATAATGAAGTTGTTGGGGGGGGGGGGGTAATAGTAGTGGGGTAGATCCCCATTCCTGCTTGATCTTCACCTTCTTTTCCTTTCCTGCGACTTCTCTTTTCCCAATGATGCTGAATCCACACTTTTGTCAGACGTTGTCTGTTCTAAGAACTGTCATAACGTAGGACTCCTTAGCATTGTCAAGTCCTCACCAACTGTGTCCCTTGCTGACAGCACAGGCTGACCTGACCTGACCTGACCTGGCTGGGGTCACCATCTTTCAATCTTCAGGGTCAGCAGGAAATCCCACAGGGAGAGACCCAGACAGCCAGGAGTCCATGCATATGCTGATCACTCTGGCCTTGTCTTTGGGGACAGCAGAGGATGAGAGGTGGGTGCCATGGGGAGGAGAAGCGTTTGGAAGCTGAGAATGGAAGTCGGCAAAAGAGTGGGGAAAATGGACCCAAGTGATTCACAATGTCTATCCCCTTCTCCCCCCACACCCAAGAAAAAAAACCAAACAGAAAAAAACCAACAACCCCAAATCAAAATCTTACAAAAACGAAGGGGCGAGGGGCAAGAGCAAGTTACCACAGAAAAAAACAGCTCACATATTTTTATTTTTGGTGGGGGCAGGGGTGGTGATGGCAGTAAATGGATTACATCTTTCAGTGCTGTAAAGAACAAAATCCCAAAGTAGTCAAATATCATGGAGCAGCTAGACGACTACCAAGCAGTCAAACAAAAAGATTTGAAAACAAACTTCAATACACGAAGGCAAACCCCTTCACAGAACCATAAATCTGCAGCTCAACAAAACACTCAGACGCTGCAGACAGACCTCAACATAATGTCCTGTTTCCCCTCCCATTCCCAGCTGGTGCACAGTTAACACATACTGAATGTCTCCATTCTTTCTCCATTTTCCTTCAGTCTCTTAAAACAAGCAGAACGACAGAATGTCAGCCATTGTTCTCCCCCCCCCCCCCCCCCCGACTTCCCTTTGTTCCAGTTGTGTAAAATGAATGTCAACAATGAGGTTGCTCCCCCTTCCCCCAAAGTCCTCCACTCTACCTGTACATCAAACAAAACTAACGATTACTAACCAGGTGAATTGAACTGTCAACTCTTCTGCCTTCACCTGATGATGGCTGCCAGTCTAGACACCGACTGTTCCCCACAAAGACCTAGCTCAACTCCCGGCGGCAGCCTAGACTACACTACAGTGAATGGCTGTATTTCTCTGTTTCCACTTTGGCTGGGCTGACACGACATTGGCTAATTGGTCTGTGAAACAAACGCTTTATTGCCAATTAGTGTCTGCGCTGCTGCGTGACTGGTCAATAGTTTGTCCTGAGTTTTAAAAAACCTGTCTGTGTTGAAGTGTATCAGGCCATTTGTCAAGCTTCAATTGTACCGTGTGTGCGTGTGTGTGTGTGTGTATGAGAGAGAGAGAGAGAGAGAGAGAGAGAGAGAGAGAGAGAGAGAGAGAGAGAGAGAGAGAGAGAGAGAGAGAGAGAGAGAGAGAGAGCCAGAAATGTGGATAAAAATCCAACATAACTTAACTCTGGCAATACCAGATGAGGATGCCGCCACTGCCGCTGACATTTTGAAATAAAACAGAAAGAGCCCCATCCAATAATGCTTTGGGTAAAAAAAAAGAATGAAATAAAATATAAAAAAAAACCTCCTATTGAAGAGCAAACAGAGACGACTAATCAAATTTGGATACTGGTGTTGAATTGCCAATGAGTCATCATCTTTTCCACTGTCTACCGGCTTGATTGAATCATCTTCATCTCCAGACAGTCTTACCTCCCCCCCCCCCCCCCCCCCCCCCTTACCCCCAGTATTCCTCTCCCTTTGCTCTTACCGTACTGTCTGTGTCTTTTCAATA
>CM060346.1:35259845-35267345 GCA_030674155.1 Stramonita haemastoma | reverse complement strand
GCGCGCGCGCACACACACACATATACACACAACCACGTACCCATACGCACACATGCACGCGCGCACGCGCACGGCACACACAAACATACGCAGGCAGGCATGCACGCACGTACGCACGCGCGCGCGCGCACACACACACACACACTACGCAAATGCAGCCAGACACATTCTTCGGATCAGATTGAAAAATTATACATGCACTTCAAAATTACATCATGCAACAGGTGAGAGAGAGAGAGAGAGAGGAGGAGAGAGAGAGAGAGAGAGAGAGAGAGAGAGAGAGAGAGAGAGAGAGAGAGAGAGAGAGAGAGAGAGAGAGAGACAGAGAGAGAGACAACACACACCACACACACACACATACACACAGGGACAGAGAGAAACAGACAGGCAGAGAGAGACACACAAGCACACAGAGGATGAGCGACAACACTCCCGCAGCTTGCCCCTCCCCAAGGGGAGGCAATTGCATTTGCATATACATGAGAAATGGCGGCCCATTCATCAGAGGGCGGCTGGCGATGTAAAGTCGGCAGTGACGTGGTGACCGCCATCACACCAACACTGCCCTGGCCACTAGGCCTACTGCATCCACTTTCCACTTTCCAGCCCTGGCCACTAGGCCTACTGCATCCACTTTCCACTTTCCAGCCCTGGCCACTAGGCCTACTGCATCCACTTTCCAGCTGCCATCTCAAGCTTTGACCCTACCCTGCCTCTGCCTTCTGCAGATACCTTGTCATTCAGGAATACCCAGATTCAACCTATCTATGTTGACCCGGCTCTTTGTTCTGGTCCATCGATCTGGAATGACCTCCCTCTCTCCCTTCGGCAAAAGCCTACTTATGACACTTTTAAATCCAAGAACTCCAAAGGGGCAGTAACACTTCACTACTAAATCTGAGGTCACCACAAGACAAGACTGGGGGTGGAATAGCTCAGTGGTCAGAGTGCTTACTTCCCCCAGTCAAGTTAAGCAGCGTCGAGCGTAGTTACCAGTTGGATGGGTGACCATTTGCACGCCTTGGCCTCAGTACAGTCCCCTAGTTCAACCAGCTGTAAATGGGTACCTGCCCTCTTTAGGGTCATGGAAGGTAAAGCAGCGAAGGAGAGGAGATGGGCGCTGCCCTCAATATGCTGGCCCCTAGAGAAGCCAAGGTCTCTGATGCCTCGCTCCCCTACGACCGCCTAGGTTATAGGGACACCTATCATGTCACGATTGCTTGCTACAAATCCTGAGATCACCCAAGACAACAACTCCAAAGGGCCACGGCCTCCCCCTTACATATTACTAAAACTCTCCTTCACGCTCCAGCCCGAAGTTCCCAGTTAGTTCATTACAAAGATTCATCAACGGATAGCGCTCTCGTCTATAGGTGTCTGACTTACATCACAGAACGATGGAGAAGAAATGCCGAGAGAAGTTCAAAGAATCGCCTAATCTCTGCTAACACTAGACACTCTCTGCCCCAACGGGCTGATTTACCCATGCAAATGCGGGACTCTCCAGTCTATCAACTCCAACTCATCTGTCCCCATCGCCGCTGTCGATGGTAGGAGTTCCACGCCATGCCACCAGAGGTCGCCATCTCTCTCTGTGTCTCTGCTCGAGTTCTGCGATCCTTGAGTAACCTATGGGGCACAGATTTGGAAAATGTCCAGAGGGCAGACCTGGTGTGGGTAGGTAGGTAGGTAGACAAGACCGCGTGATTGCTGGCGACCATGTAATGCTGCACGTTTGTTACATAGTTATCTCTTCTGCTCTCAATGGGTTTTCTCTTTTTACGGTGTTGCCTCCTAACCTCTCTATAAAGTCCGAACCCTTCCCGTCCTCTGTGTGTTGTGTTGTGTGTGTGTGTGTGTGTGTGTGTGTGTGTGTTGTGTGTGTGTGTGTGTGTGAGAGAGAGAAGAGAGAGGATGAGGAGGAAGAGAGAGAGGAAGAGAGAGATGGAGAGAGAGAGAGAGGGATGAGAGAGAGAGAGAGAGAAGAAGAGACAGACGAGACAGAGAGCAAAGACAGAGAGAGATCAACGACGCTCCCCCCCCCCCCCCCCCCCTCCCATTTTTTTTTAAGTCCAAGACTCGCGACTTCCATATATCAAACGTTTCTTACGATTTTCTTTTCACCAACTTTTCCCCTCCAAAAAGGGAATGGGCCAGAAGTGACTGGCCTGCCCCCCCCCCCCCCCCCCCCCCCCCCCCCCCCCCCCTCTCTTAGACTACACATACACGACCAACTGCAAGGCGACTGCTTCACCCCCCCTCCCCCCCCATAGACTACAAGTGGTTCCCTGTGCTGTGGCCTGAGCGGAGGGGCCTGCAGTGGGCTACAGAGGGAGACCCATACCAGTTACAGGCTTGTCGGCGTCTGCCTTTCCTGTCACTCTCTGACCCCACAACTACTGAAGTCTCCACCCCGCCACCCCCCAGTTAATTGGAAACACTGTCCAACGACACATCAGAGATCTCTTTCCCCCCCCCCCCTTCTCTCTCTCTCTCGGCTAGGCCCCATCCCAGTCGTCAGTCTTCTTCTGATGCCAACCCGCCTAAAAGATGACCCCCCCCCCCCCCCCTGAAATCACCTCCTCATCCTCCCCCTGAACTACTATTTTACAGAAACAGGGGCGACTAATGGAAGAGGGGGTGATGGGGGTGAACCTAAGAGGGGTAGGTAGGGAAGGGGGGCATGGGAGGGAAGGGAAGGATTGTGGGGGTCTGAATTTGAAGAAGTCAGGGTGATGGAGACGACTAGGTGGCAAGTATGAATAGATCTACTAGTATGGAATGTGGGAAACAGTATAGATCTAGTAACACCAGCAAAAAGTGTGAGTGAGTGAGTGTGTGTGAGTGTGTGTGTGTGTGTGGGGGGGGGAGGGTGAGTGGGAAGGAACGTGTCTCCGTAGTTGAGAGAGAGAGAGAGAGAGAGAGAGGAGAGAGAGAGAGAGAGAGAGAGAGAGAGAGAGAGAGAGAGAGAGAGAGATGGGAAGTGGGAAGACGAGATAGAGAGGAAGAGGAGGAGAATGGGAGAAAGGAAAAGAGGTTGGGGGAGGGGGGGGGGGAGGGAGAGGAGACAGACGGCGAAGGAGATACAGAGAGAGGGTGGATGGAGGGGGGGGGGGGGGTGTCTTAGCCTAGGTCAGCTCAGCCAGACTTGGGGATTCATTTTGTGACTTTGTGTCGCCATTTGTTTGCAAATGTCTGTACTATACCCTCTCCCACCCTACCCCCCCCCCCCCCCCCACACAACCTAAAAAACCCCATCTCCTCCTCCTCCTTCCCCCACGCTCAAAGCATAGTCTGAAATAGACGTGTATAGAAAAGCGGGCGGGTCACAGTGTTTTTGAGAATTAAGAATTAAAAAAAAAAAAGAAAAAAAAATCACTACTGGCCTCTCTTCTCCTCCAGACAGTAATTTTTATACAATTACAGCGAAAAATATAATAAAAGGAAAGAGAAAAGCAATTACTTTTCTGTTTGTGTTCTATCAAACCTTGTAAATTGCTGATCTCATTTAAAAAAAAGAAAGAAAAAAAGGTGCTGGTGGTGGGGGGGGGGGGGGGGGGGGGGGGGGGGGGGGGAGGATTTCTTTGGGTTTTGTTTGTAATGATTATGTTTAAGACAAAAGTAGTCTTGAATGAATTCTTAACTCGGTAAAAATTGACCTTTTGAATTATCTTTTTTTTTTTTAGTGTCTCGCTTTAAAGTATGTTTCATCTGCTTAAATCTGCGTGCGTGCGTGTGGTGTGTTGTGTGTGTGTGTGTGTCGCGTGTGGATTTTTCAATATTTTATTGAAAGAATTGAACAGAAATGAACCCCCCCCCCCCCCACACACACACTTTGCATGTACGTGTATTTGCAATTATAAACCAACACACACACATCCTTCCCTATAAGCACAGAAAGACAAAACAAACGTGTTCATACATGCATACATCCATCCATCCATCTATGCATGCATGCATGCATAAAACCCGTTAAACCGTTAAACCCGTTCCGCTTTTCAAAAGAGTAAGCCATTGGGAACGGATGACAACATTTACAAACCTGCATACATACGGGGACTAGATGTAAAAAGCACATAAGTGCTTATTCCATTATCCTCGAGAAAGAAAAAAAGAACAAAAGAACATACTTACCTACATACATGCAAAAGCATACATACATACATACATACAAACATACATACATACACACATACAACATACATACATACATACATGCATATACATACATACATCATATACATACATACATAAATACAAAACATACATACACACACACATACATACATACATACATGCATATACATACATACATACATACACATACATATCATCACATCATACAACTACCACACACACACACACACACACACACACACACACACACACACACCACACACACACACACCACGAACCCAAAAGCAGGCAACACTGTACACCACTCTCTGTAAAGCGAAATCCGGAACAGCATTATTTCACCATCATCCCCGAAGTCGGAATGGGGCTGCCTAAGTGGTGGGTGGAGGCAAAAACTAAAAACCATCACACACACAAAACTCTCACCATCACACACACAAAACTCTCACCATCACAACACAAAACTCTCACCATCACACACACAAAACTCTCACCATCACACACACAAAACTCTCACCATCACACACACAAAACTCTCACCATCACACACACAAAACTCTCACCATCACACACACAAAACTCTCACCATCACACACGCACAAAACTCTCACCATCACACACACAAAACTCTCACCATCACAACACAAAACTCTCACCATCACACACACAAAACTCTCACCATCACACACACAAAACTCTCACCATCACACACACAAAACTCTCACCATCACATACACAAAACTCTCACCATCACACACACAAAACTCTCACCATCACACACACAAAACTCCACCATTGGTGAACCTCGGAGCTCTAGCCAAGGATCGGAAAAGAAATCGCTAGCAAACCAATTCTGCCCAGAAGACTATATCATAGACTACCACCATTTCCCCAGCAAAACAATTGCTACCAGACCATTCATTACCAATTGATTTTTTCTCCTAGCAATTTCGTGGAGTCTTACTGGGGGTGGGGGTGGGGGGGGGAGGACTTCTATCAGCTTATTTTCTTCATTTAATCAGCTTCTAATCTTAAAAAAAAAAAAAAAATCGTTCCTCCTATATCTAGAGCTCCGAGGTTCACCGATGGTGAGATTCTGCGTATTTCACCGACAGACATCAGTTACAAACATTGCTTAAATCTTTTATTTTCTGATCTCTTCCAATCACGCCCCCCCCCCCCCCCCCCCCTCCTTCCATCGATGAAATGTTTCTCTTATTTCTGGGGAGGGGGGGTTGATAATCTAGAACTGTATTTATCTTACATGTTCAGTCTTCAGACTACCGCTATCAATCAGATCAAGGCATTTTGATCATTTGAACAGAAAATCGTCCTAACATGCTTGCTTAACAAACCAACCAACCAACCAACCAACCACCGAAAACAAAATTGAATGCCATCCTCTGAAAACGTGACTACAACTTGTCGATTCCTTCTCGTGTTCTCTAGCCTGGCTTATCATAACTCTAGCACTGAGGGAAGGAGTGTGTGGTGGGTAGGAGGGGGGAGGAAGGAGGGCAAGAGGAGAATACCAGTTAACACCGCTCTACTGTCCCATTAAGCAGAAGACTAAGGAATGGCGAAAGAGTACCACAAATCACACACAAGCAGGCCCCAATGCTTGACGTGCAGTGATAGAGTCCTACAGTCCAAATCCTATTTGGGGGCTAGCACGGCCCCGGTAGTAGCGGCTATCACAAGTCTCCCATCCCATTTGTTCCCTCACCCGGGGCCGCACTAGCTCTATTAACTGTCGTCGGGAGCGCGTGGTTTATGCACCCTGATTCATCGTCCGAGCCAAAGTGTGAAGCCATTTTTATGTCTTCCCGATTCTCTCAGCCGGCAAACGACTCGGGGCGCCGCCACTGTGGAAGAGTGAGGCAGGGAAGGAGGGAGGGGGGGAGGGGGGCAGCGCCCGCCACCTTTGACCTCCGCTATCATACACCTCCTGTCAGCCGCTCTCTTCAGCTCTCTTCGCCTCTGACCAACAGCGGGGACGAGGAAGGGTCACGGAACATGGCTCTCTCAGGACCAAACTCCTGACTCTATTCAGTCACCGGTACGGTTCGAATCGCTACCGAAGCTGGCTGGAGTTATGGCCTAACAGCACTTGGTGAACAAGGCTTTAAATGCTCTCTCCCAACAGGGCTGGTTACGTTTCGATATCATAGATAGATCTAGTTCGATTCCATTATTGTTGTGTTTTTACTTCATTTTATTTTAATTTTTGGTTTAAAAAAAAATCAACGGTGGCATCATTCAGCTTCGGTTAAAGTCCTTCTTCCCTTCTCCCACAGGAAAAAGGCTCTGTCAGGTGTTGATGTTAACTAAATAAAGTGCTGCGGCCTACATTCAAATGATGCTACATTGTTGTAAAATGTCACGCTGATCATAGTTTCAGTCAAGACAAGCTCTTACCCATCCTTACAACCCGCATTCTCTTTTACAGGAGAATAAAACAAACTCCCTTTCAAAAGTACGGCTGCCTCTAATTATGGCGAGGTGCTCGGAAACCTCAACACACGCAAACTTCTCATCCAGTGTGTGCTTTGAGTCTCACAGTGATTCATTCCTAGGTGGGAGGACTGAGTCAAGAGTGCAGGATCGCTCTGGGTGACCCTCAGGGTTGTTAAGCTGAGGAACGTGCCACAACCACCACCACCTTTCCTAAGCTGGCATGGTGGATACAGCGATATAAAGATAACACTAATGTACACTGATCCCCCGTCTCGATTTTACCGCAAAGAAATCAGGAAGCAATGGGGTTTGACCCCTAGGCCTTGTCAGTGACTGTCTTCTATGACTTACCGCATGCAATGCTGGATGAAGTCAGCAGTGGTGCACAGTTCTCAAAGCCAACTTCTGACCACGCTCACACCATCCTTTCAGGTCAAACGCAAGGTTTGGTCAACAAAGTGCAGTGAAAAACATGCTATCACAGTAAACCCCCCCCCCCCCCCCCCCAAAAAAAAAAAAAAAAACCAACCACACACACCAAAAAAACCAACAAAAAACCATAAAGCAAAACACACACCCCCAAAAAACAAACAAACAAAAAAAAACAACCCCCCCCCCCCCCCCAACCCATGTGACCAAAGTACAGTGAAAACGTGACATAGTACAGGAAAACGTGTGTGACCAAAGTACAGGGAAAAACGTGTGACCAAAGTACATACAGGGAAAAACGTGTGACCAAGTAGTACAGGGAAAAACGTGTGACCAAAGTACAGGGAAAAACGTGTGACCAAAGTACAGGGAAAAACGTGTGACCAAAGTACAGGGAAAAACGTGTGTGACCAGAGTACAGGGAAAAACGTGTGACCAAAGTACATACAGGGAAAAACGTGTGACCAGAGTACATAC
>CM060346.1:35234845-35252345 GCA_030674155.1 Stramonita haemastoma | reverse complement strand
CATTCTTCTCATCCCTTCCCCCTCCCCCTCCCTCCCTCGCTCTATCTCCCTTTCAGTGCTCTGTCTTCTTCTCTTGTCTTCCTCGCTGAAGTATATTTGCGTGTTGACCGATGAAGGTTGAGGTGGGGGGGAGGGGGGTCATTGAATAGTTTTCAAATGAGGCACTGATCCACTTAGATAAAAGCATCTCCCTACACCCAGACTCTCTCTCTCTCTCTCTTGGGTTTGCCGGTCACCAATATAATTATCATCACTGATGGACAGAGACAGACGGATGGACGGACAAATGGAGAGACAGGCAGACAGACGAACTGACAGATGAAAAGACAGGCATGTATACTAGGACAAATAATACACATACAGACATAGCAGAAAAAGTGGAGGACCCACTTCACAAGTAAATGGATTTAGAAAGCTGTGTCAGAATCTTTTAGAGAGAGAGAGAGAGAGAGAGAGAGAGAGAGAGAGAGAGAGAGGAGAGAGAGAGAGAGAGAGAGAGAGAGAGAAGAGAGACAGACAGACAGACAGACAGACAGAAACAGAGAGACAGATAGAAACAGAGAGACAGACAGAGAGAGAGAACATAGAGATCAAACTGCCTAACTTCCCATAGTTCCATGGAAGGCGGGTAGCTCCTAATTCAATGGTGGGTAAACGGCAGCATACGCAGTCTGGTATCTCACCCACTGGTGAACCTCACAGCTCTACGCCCAGGAAAGAAACAAACAATAAATAAATAAACAAACACTAGTCTAGGAAACGACATAGAAACCCAGGTAAGTGTGTGCCCGCGTGAATCCCTACCAACTCCAAACTCCTACTAAAAGCCACCTTTCTGGAACAGCCAACACCTCAACTGTCCAACTCCAGCCCAGGACTGGGGCCCAAAGCTATGGATGACACGACAGCTACAAGGCCGAAGCCTACATCAAAACGTTGTTAGACACGAAAATGCTACGTGCCCCAGGCCCCTCCCCTCCTTTGAACTCTACTCGGTAGTCGGAGTAAGGCTGCCTGTGTGGTGGGGGTGTTTGAAAAGTCCCACACGTCACATTGTCATCCAGTGTGGATTGACGATCTCACAGGGATTCTTCCAGGCTGGAAGAGTGTCGCAGAATGTGTCGGTTCTGGGTGACCCCCAGAGTGCTCAGCTGGGGAACGATAGTGGTAGTGGTAGTGGTGGTAGTAGTAGTAGTAGTAGTAGTAGTAGTAGTAGTAGTAGTAGTAGTAGTAGTGATGGGCTCCCTGCGGACTCCCGACCCTGAGGACGAAACATAACAAATCTGGGTATGGCTGTGGTGGGGAGACTGAAATGAGCGGCGTGGGAACAGCAAAACAGGGACGTCACAGTGGACGAGGCAGCCAAAAAAAAAAAAAAAAGAATCACTGATACTTGGAAACGAATGATTCCTTTCTCATAGTTAACAAATTTTTATGCTGCCATCCTCTGAAACGATAATTATGACTGAAGCCAGTCCCCTTATATACCTACACTAAAAGTCTTCAGTCATCTAACCTTGTTTGCTCACCATATCATATTATTATCATATGCAAATTCTGTTCTTCATTTTGGCCATATGGCCTGCAAAACCTGAAATAAATCTTTCAGATATTTTGTACACACACACACACACACCACCACCTACGCGTGTAGATGAGAGAGAGAGAGAGAGAGAGAGAGAGGAGAGAGAGAGAGAGAGAGAGAGAGAGAGAGAGAGAGAGAGGAGAGAGAGAGAGAGAGAGAGAGAGAGAGAGAGAGAGAGAGAGAGAGAGAGACAGACAGACAGACAGACAGACAGACAGTGGCTTCCATATACGTCAGACATGAGGAGATGATAACGAGTAAAGAGGAAGGAGAGAAGAAAGATGAGGGCAAGTAAGGGGTAGATGTGGGGGGTGGGGGGGGGGGTGGAGTAAGAGAACGACTAGGGAGGAGAGAGGGGGTAGGTCAGTGAGGTCATTGGGGGGGGGGGGGGGGGGGGTCACAGAAGCTACAGCTGGTGGATGATGGGGTCAATGGCCTCGTCATGTCTGTCGTTTTCAGTCAGCATAATCTCTCTTCTGCTTGGGTTTTTAAACATTTTTTTTTTTACCCCCCTCCATGAGTTCATTGTGCCATTTCTTTTCGCACCAAGAAACAGTTTTTTTTTTGTAGTGTGTGTGTGTGTGTGTGTGTGTGTGTGTGTGTGTGTGTGTGTGTGTGTGTGTGTGTGTGTGTGTGTGTGGTGTGTGAGTCAAGTCAAACATTTATTTCCAGATGGTACATTGAGTAAGCAATAAATTTGCTTTTTTCATCAAGCCATGTATCTAGCAAGAAATTTAAAGTGTAAATTTATGCAAGTGTGTGTGTGTGTGTGTGTGTGTGTGTGTGTGTGTGTGTGTATGCGTGCGTGCGTGTGTGCGTGTGTGTGTGTGTGCGTGTGTGTATCATTATTTTAAAATCTCTATCGTTAAGTGTATGCTATGAAGCTTTAAATATGCTACTAATCATTTCTCAATTTCATTTTCAGGTTTGAGAGAGAGAGAGAGAGAGAGAGAGAGAGAGAGGAGAGAGAGAGAGAGAGAGAGAGGGAGAGAGAGAGAGAGAGAGAGAGACAGACAGACAGACAGACAGACAGACAGGACAGAGAGAAAGGTGGCCCAGGGAGGGTAAAAGAAGAGGTTTGGGGGGATGGGGGTGGGGAATGGGGGGAAGGGGGAGGTCTAGACAGTCTCCTCTCGGGTCACTGTGTCAATGACAGTCTTCACAGATGTCCCACCTCTCCACCCCCCCTCTTCCCCCCTCCCCGTCCCCCAACCAGCCCCCTTCAAATCCCCCCCCCCCCCCATACTTATTACCTTACCCCACTCTCTTCTGTGTGTGTGTGTGTGTGTTGTGTGAGAGAGAGAGAGAGAGAGAGAGAGAGAGAGAGGAGAGAGAGAGAGAGAGAGGAGAGAGAGAGAGGAGAGAGAGAGAGAGAGAGAGGAGAGAGAGAGAGGAGAGAGAGGAGGAGAGACATACATACATCGTCTGTTGAACACACACACACAAACGGGTTCATCCTGACCTAATAACAGTGCAAAGTGAAGCAGATGTTCGAAAGAGAGATAGAGAGATAGAGAGAGAGAGGGGGGGGGGGGGGGGGGGGGGGGGGGAGAAAGAAAATACGAACAGGGAAGCACAGAAGCGTATTGTAGGCAACAGACCGATAGATAGCATCTCGCACACCGCAGACAGACAGACAAACAGACAGACTAGACGCAACAGACCACAGAGTGACGATCAGTTATGATATGAAATACAAGACATCATCACACTCATGGAAAAAACCAGGATATGAGAGAGAAAGAGGATCGGTGCAGAGGAGAGGGAGGGAAGAGAGAGAGAGAGAGAGAGAGAGGAGAGAGAGAGAGAGAGAGAGAGAGAGAGAGGGGGGGGGGGGGGGGGGGGTAACGCGAGGAAAAAGGATTTCAAGCCAAGCTGGTCTTACAATCTGTACTCGTAAACACACATACATCCAAAAAAAAAAAAAAAAAAAATCAGAGAGAAACACAGAAACCCAATACTAAATAAACGCACAAAAAGTAGCTTTATTCACACACACACACACACACACACACACACACACACACACACACACACCACACACACACACCACACACATTTAAAATCCAGACAGATAATACCCACTCTCCAAAGAAAAGACAAGCAATATAAAATCGTACATGATATAATATAAAATCGTACATGATATAATATAAAATGTACATGATATAATATAAAATCGTACATGATATAATATAAAATCGTACATGATATAATATAAAATCGTACATGATATAATATAAAATCGTACATGATGTAATATAAAATCGTACATGATGTAATATAAAATCGTACATGATGTAATATAAAATCGTACATGAAAATATATAAAATCGTACATGATATAATATAAAATCGTACATGATGTAATATAAAATCGTACATGATGTAATATAAAATCGTACATGATGTAATATAAAATCGTACATGATGTAATATAAAATCGTACATGATGTAATATAAAATCGTACATGATGTAATATAAAAATCGTACATGATATAATATAAAATCGTACATGATTAATATAAAATCGTACATGATGTAATATAAAATCGTACATGATATAATATAAAATCGTACATGATATAATATAAAATCGTACATGATATAATATAAAATCGTACATGATATAATATAAAATCGTACATGATATAATATAAAATCGTACATGATATAATATAAAATCGTACATGATATAATATAAAATCGTACATGATATAATATAAAATCGTACATGATGTAATATAAAATCGTACATGATGTAATATAAATCGTACATGATATAATATAAAATCGTACATGATATAATATAAAATCGTACATGATATAATATAAAATCGTACATGATATAATATAAAATCGTACATGATATAATATAAAATCGTACATGATATAATATAAAATCGTACATGATATAATATAAAATCGTACATGATGTAATATAAAATCGTACATGATGTAATATAAAATCGTACATGATGTAATATAAAATCGTACATGATGTAATATAAAATCGTACATGATATAATATAAAATCGTACACGATGTAATATAAATCGTACAAATGGAAATCCTTCGTGCAACAAGAAGGAACTGTATTGGTTGGTCACCTAAACTTATCCTCCACTAGCTTACACAGTGTGTGTGCGTGTGTGTGTGTGTGTGTGTGGGGGGGGGGGGGGGGGGGTAAACTTATCTTCAACTAGATTACACAGTATGTGTGTGTGGTGTGTGTGTAAATATAAAATATAAAACACACACACACACAAGCCACGCATGCGCGCACGCACGCACACCCTTCAAGGGTATATATAGGCCATCCTTAAAACGGTGACGCCATCAAATCCTTAAAACCCAAGTCTCTTTTTTTTCCTTTTTCAGACTAGAAAAATGACATTAAAACACAAGTATACACCAGACTTTTTTGGTGTTGTCTTCTTCAAACCAACGTAAATAAATACAGCTTCCAAAAGAACATCGGAGCTCTTCTTCAGCGTTTATGTGACAACCATGTCAATGTAAATCAGTCTTTTTCGGAAACTTTTTGGGGAGGAAAAAACAAGAAGGAAAGAAAAAAAAAATAGCCATTTACTTTCGGGAAACAAAAGTCGATAAATATACTAGTGGTTACACAAAATACCACAGAGAGAGAGAGAGAGAGAGAGAGGAGAGGAGAGAGAGAGGTGACGGAGAGAGAGAGAGAGAGAGAGAGAGAGAGAGGAGAGAGAGGAGAGAGAGAGGAGAGGAGGGGGGGGGGGGGGAGAGAGAGGAGAGAGAGAGAGAGAGAGAGGAGAGAGAGACGAGAGAGAGAGAGAGAGTGAGAGAGAGGGGAGGGGGGGGGGAGAGAGAGAGAGAGAGAGAGAGAGAGGAGAGATGAGGAGGGAGAGAGGGAGAGAGGGGGGAGAGAGAGAGAGAGAGAGGAGAGAGAGAGAGAGAGAGAGAGAGAGAGAGAGGGGGGAGAGAGAGAGGAGGAGAGAGAGAGAAGAGAGAGAGAGGAGATGATGAGAGAGAGAGGGAAGAGAGAGAGAGACAGACAGACAGACAGACAGACAGGACAGACAGACACAGAGTAAAACAGACACAGAGACAGACACAGAGTAAAACAGACACACAGAGAGACAGACACCGACATAGAGTGAGCATACAGACACAGACATAGAGTGGACAGATACAGATACAGGAGTGAGAGTGAGAGAGAGAGAGAGAGAGGAGAGAGAGAGAGTGAGGAGAGAGAGAGAGAGAGAGAGTTCAGCTCTGTATCCAGTTTCTCACTGTCATAGTGCTTGGTACGTACTTTATTCTTTGTTCTACTGACATAGCTTTTAGGTAATCCGCTGTCAAACACACACACACACACACACACACACACACACACACACACACGATACGTGCGCACCACTCTCCTTTCACCTCTCTCTCTCTCTCGCACACACACACATACACACACACGCACGCACTGATATATCTCTCCTTTTCAAAACTCCTTTACTTATACTGTAACAAATCTCGGAAATTATTGTATGTGTTTTGTATATATATATATATATATATAGAGAGAGAGAGAGAGAGAGAGAGAGAGAGAGAGAGGAGAGATGAGAGAGAGAGAGAGAGACCAGACCAAAGGAGAAGAAGGAAGATGGCAGGACGGTAAAGATATTCACCTGCCAAAACTGGTAAACCGTGTGGTTGTGGGTTCCATTCCCAGTCTTGCCCTTTCTTCTCAGTTTGACGAGAAATATCGAACGAAAAAAAACAAAGAATCTCTCTCTCTCTCTGTCTGTCTGTAGGTGTATATCTGAGTCTAGCTGTACTGGTCTGCCTCTCCCTTTGTAGGCATAATTGTATCTCAAGAGTCTAGCTCTATTCGCCCCCCTTTTTTTGTTAGTCTATATCTCAGCCCAGCTCTATTTGTCTAAAACGTCTGCCTCTGTATCTTTGTAGGTCTATATCCCACAATCTAACTTTCCGCGTCTGCCTGTGTCTTTTCAGCCCCAGATCTTTACAGTCTAACTTGATTTGTCTACCTATAGATCTCTTTGAGGTCTTTATAATTATCAGTCTACCTCTACACGTCTGTCAACATCCATCTGTCTAGACCAGACAGATATATATATATATACACATATTTTATAACATATATATAAACTTTAATGTAACTTTAAAATTAAAACTGTGTCTCACTACCCAACCCACGAGATCTCGTTATCTGGTGCACCTTTTAAAATCTACTCTCCTGTGACCAAAAAAAGAAAACAAAACAACACCCCCCCCCCTAAAAAAAACAAACAAAAAAAAAACCCAAACCAACCCCCCCCCCCCCCCCCCCCCCCCCCCCCATCAAACTCGCAGTCCTTTTCAATCCTACCAGACACAGACAAAATTCACAATAAAAACCCAACAGGCAACAAAATCCTCTGGCGTGACGTGACAACGACGTGACGTGACCACCCAGCGGCCTGAATCATTCAGCACCTCCGCCAACCGCACACCACCACCTCCACCATCACTACCACCACCACCACCGCCGCCGCTGCTGTTGTTTCTGTTCTGCTGCTGCTGCACACGAGCAAGACACAAGGTCTACCTACCCACACACACACACTCACACACACCAGACACGGCAGCGACAGACACCGGGAGCCGATGGAGTCACACGCGACCAGTGTCACACTGGGCTGAGGAGGAAGGGGCCTTGTTCACGCTCTGGTGGCAGACAGACAGGTAGGGAGGGAGGGAGAGAGGGAGACAGGTAGACAGGGAGGGAGGCAGAGAGGGAGACAGGGAGACAGGTAGACAGGGAGGGAGGCAGAGAGGGAGACAGGGAGGGAGGAAGGGAGGGAGGCTGGGTGGCTGGTGACAGCAGCCAGGCGTGACGGTGTGGCCTACTACTGTTTACCTATATCTGTATATAATATAGTGTGTCATCGATCAGGCGGGATCGATAGTGTTGTCTGCTAGCTTGGCAAAACTGGGGGCCGGGCCGGGCTGGATGTTGGGGTGGGGACTGTTGAATGGATGAGGATGGGATGGGAGGATGGAGAGAGATGAGACGAGAGGAGAGGGAGGAGGAAGGGAGAGGGAGAGGAGGAGAGAGAGAGGAGAGAGAGAGAGAGAGAGAGAGAGAGAGAGAGAGAGAGAGGAGAGAGAGAGAGAAGAGAGGAGAAGAGACAAGAGAGAGAGACAGACAGACAGACAGGACAGACAGACACAGAGAGAGACATAGATAGACATGGAGACAGACAGAGAGACAGACAGAAACGTAGAGAGAACACAGAGAGAGACAAAAGAGAGAGACATAGATAGATATGGAGTGAGACAGACAAGAGACAGACAGAGATGTAGAGAGACACAGAGACAGAGAGAGACAGAGAGTAGGTCGAGAGGGAAATGGGGCAAAGCCGCCAGGAAGGACCATGATGGTGGTGGTAGCAGGCTGGGTGGGTGGGAGGGTGACTGGCTATGCATGCCTGCACACATGCAAGAGGAGGAAGAAAACGCACACGTAGCAACATTCTGCAGGGCATGCGTGTGCCATGCCAGACTCCGCCCGCGCGCTGCCACAAGCATGTGCATCACACACACTCGCGCGAGCGCAAAGGAGGACAGGAAAAAAAAAAAAAAAAAAAAAAGGCTGAGACAGTTAAACTATAAACTGAGAACATAATTAACCAAAAAAATACTGTTGTACACAATTATAATCTTATCGATTTCAAGTTTCCTTACAGCCATTTTGAGACCCTTTGCGGCTTGGACATAAAATTAGATGTGATGAGTTTCGGCTTCTGGATGAGCCATCATCGTCTTGGTGGGGATATCGCTTTTTCCCCTCCCGGTACAGTGTGTGTGTGGTGTGTGTGTGTGTGTGTGTGTGTGTGTGTGTGTGTGTGTGTGTGTGTGTGTGTGTGTGTGTGTGTGTGTGGTGTGCGCGCGCGCGCGCGTGCGTGTGCGTGGTCTGTGTGTGTATGTTCAGTAGTATACAATCTAGTTGCAGAAGACGACTTTCACACTGACCTTGTTCTTTTTTTTTCCCTGTAACTGGGGGATCTTCTGTCTTAGCTTTGAGTGACAGCATTCCCACCTAACATTTCTTTCTTCAGATGATATAAATAAAGCATGTCTAATATTTGACGGGCGTTTGTCATGTGTAGCCGAAAGTGCTCGCACGAACGCGCGCGCACATACACACACAATGATAGTTACGTGTGAACTTATTAAAAAAAACAAAAAGAAGAGAAGAAGAAGAAAAAGAAAAGAAGAAGAAGAAGAAGAAGAAGAAAATAAAACACTAAACCTCTCAACAGCATAAACCCCGTGATGAAAACCGATCGCCATCGATGGTCAAATCAACTTTCCACAGACAAGACATACTCCCCCCCCTCCCCCTCCAGGCCCTTCGCCAACTTTCCCCCTCCTACCCCACCTCCCTCCTTCTTCTCCACCCCCCCCCCCCCCCCCCCCCCCCCCTTCCTTCAGACACAACTCTCTAGCTACTAAGGTGAAGTAAAGATGGTGGCTATATTGAGAAGACAGTTGTTGGTTATTTCCTCCGAATGTTTGGGGGCCATGGTATTGATTCACCCCCCCCCCCCACCCAACACCCCTCTCTTTCTGTTTCTCCTCTCACATAATTATATCGTATATCCTCCAGTCCTACCGTTTTAGTCCCCCCCCCCCCCCATGTCTCTGTCTCTCTCCATATTTTGTTTCATTTTCACATTACAATGGATGCGTTCTATACTATACAATTAAAACTTTCTTCTTCTTTTTTATCTTGTCTTTTTTCCATTCTTGGGGTAGAGGTCCGAGGTTGTTCAATGGTGAGAGTTTGGGTATGAGACCGTTTGGGTTTTTTTTGGAGGGGGTGGGGTGGGGGTGGGGGTGGCCACCGTTACGGTAGCCGCATTCCCACTTTGGGGATAATGTGTAAACACACACCAGTGTAAATACGTTTTCAAATACCATCTGTTTTCTACTTGCAGAAATGGCCCACTCTTTTGAAAGGCGGGACGGGTTTTATTGTGCGTTCGCACACGGGACCTGGGTTTATAGTTTCATCCTAAGGACTTTCGAGTGAAGAGTGTGGACTGATGCTAAACTCCAGCCAGCACTTGGAACGGGCGCCTCGTACCCGGGCCATCAAACTACGAGTGTGACGCTCTAAACGCCACTAGGCTATCCCCGCCTCTCAATCAAATAACTGAGCTCTCTCTCTCTCTCTCTCTCTCTCTCTCTCTCTCTCTCTCTCTCCTCTCTCTCTCTCTCTCTCTCTCTCTCTCTCTCTCTCTCCAGTGCTTATCGCATTATCCTCGATATAAAAGAATAAATCAAATCAAATCAAATCAAAATCTCTCTCTGTGCTAAAAACAAAACAAACAAAAACCAAAATTATGCGCCATCTGTTTTAAGAAAGACCTATGCTTAGTTCCCTATAAATCACATCGGACATTTATCAACGAAAAAACAACAACAAAGATCGGCTTCAGTTCCAGTACTAACCATAAGAGTAATACAAACTGAGAATGAGAGGAGAGAGGAGAGGAGAGGAGAGGAGAGGAGAGAGAGAGGAGAGAGAGAGAGAGAGGAGAGAGAGAGAGAGAGGAGAGAGAGAGAGAGGAGAGAAGAGAGAGAGAGAGAGAGAGAGAGAGAGAGTGAGAGAGAAGAAGACGAGAGAGAGAGAGAGAGTCGAGAAGAGTAGAGAGGGAAAGAAGCATGAAGAGAATGAGAGAGATAGATAGATTAGAGAGAGAGAGAGAGAGATGGACAGACGAGACAGAGTAGACGAGAGAGAGAGAGAGGAGACAGAGAGGAGACGAGACATAGAGACAGACACACAAAGAGAATCGTGCAGACAATGCAACTTACCTGACCATAGAAGGCTGTCTCAGACAGAGCCTTCACACCCCAACACCGCTCAAGCAACACCCCTATAATTATGCATACTGCACACAGGAACACAACTCCTCACGGTCTTTTAAAGTTGGTTTGTTTTGTTTAAAAAATTTTTTTTGGGGGGAGGAAGTTGTACGAAGTAGAATGGACTGATCCCAAACTGGCATCAAGAGTTGAGAGAAGAGAACAGTCCCATGGAAATCTCCTTGCTGTTCTCGGATCTGTGGTATTCTTATTATTTCCTTCATACAATTTTCTCCTCAAACCTTTTTTTTGTCCAAGTACTTCTTTGTTTAGCTACTTCTGCGACTGAAATTGCTGAAGTCTCTCTTTTTTTGAAAAATTTAGTTACAGATTTTTTTTCGGGAAAGAAAATCTCGCCCAAAAACTTTTCGTTAGGGTTCTTTTTGCTTTGGTTACACAAATGTCCTCTTTCCGGAAATACTGCTTCGTCATCTTTGTAGTTAGTTGTGTCGTCTTCAGTTTTCGATTGCTTTCTCTCTCTCTCTCTCTCTCTCTCTCTCTCTCTCTCTCTCTCTCTCTCTCTCTCTCTCCTCTCTCTCTCTCTCTCTCACACACACACACACTTTTAAAAATTGTATTTGTCGTCTTAAAGCAACAATCCGTGCAAACCCTTTCCTCAGAATCTCACCACGTTCTTCTTTCCATACATAAATCATCGGTTTTCTTTCTTTCTTTTCTTTCTATTCTTTTCTGCTTTAAAAAGAAAAAAGAAAAAAAGGCCCTTCAGATACCACAAAAATCACACACACAAAAAAATCTTTTCGTTTCCACCCGAGGAAAAGGGAGAGTGTAACGGCCAGCTTGGGTCGTCTGTCTAGCAGAAAGAAAACCAGTCCACAATTTAAACCACACACACAAAAAAAAAAAAAAAAAAAGGAAAAAAGAAACTAACCATAACCTGATCAAAACCAGTGAGCAAAGCAGTCCGACCATCACTTCCTTCAACTTATAAGGAGACAACAAAAATAAAAAATAAAAAAATACAGAGGAAGGAGGTGGGGCAAGGGGTGGTGGGGAGGGGGAGGGGGGGAGGGACAGTCGACGACGCCGGCAGTAGTAGTCTCGTCGTCTCTCTCACCTCTGGTGGAAGGCGAAATGTAGGTACACAGCGGGTCGATAGATACCCCCACCCACCCACCCGGCCGGCACACGGCATTAGCGCTAACGAACCGGCAGCCACGGTACGGCAGCAATTCCAGACCTGTCCTACTTTTTTTTCTTTCTCTTCTCTTCTTCTTCCACCACCCTATCACTACTGTCCCAACTCCCATGTCCCAGATTGCCAGGCCAAGCCAGGCCAGACTATAGGGCCAGACTAGGCCAAACCAGGCCAGGCCAGGTTAGCTAGCTAACCCAGCAGAGCGTGTCTGGGTGGATGGAGGCAGTGACTGGGCAGGGAAGGAAGGAGGGCACGAGGCCACCCAGCCTGCCTATCCTACCTACCTACCTACACCAGGGTTGGTTCGCCTCACAACGGATCCAGGGCGGATGCTGCCAGAAAAACGCTTGGTTGACGCCGCTATCTAGACTAGAGGCTCCAAGGCGTAGGTAGTAGGCCTGGCAGCAAGCAGACTTGCGGTGGGTCGGTGTGTGGGGGTCGGTCTATTCGCTTCACTGACACAGAACTGAAGGGCGGTGGTAGTGGCGGTAGTGGCTGTGGTTGTGGTTGATGTGGTGGTGGTGGTGGTGGTAGTGGCGGCGGTGGCGTCGGCGGCGGCGACGACGTCTCAAGCGTGGCTGGAGTTGTCGTCGTCACTGCCAATCGTTGTGCAACCAGTGATGATGGTACTAGAAGTGGGGGGGGGGGGGGGGGGGGGGGGGGGGGGGGGGGGGGGGGTAGAGGCGCTCCTCCTCCCCCTCCTCTCTCTCTCTTCTTGTTGAAAGCTCGCCTCTTGTCCCATATCCCTCCCTCCTCTTTTCGTCCCTGCTCCCCTCTTCCCTTCCCCTCCCCTCCCACACTCTTCTCTTCTGTCTCTCTCGTTCTCTGTCTCTCTTTCTCTGTCTGTCTGTCTGTCTTGTGTGATCAGAGCTGGCACTAAATATTAAAAAACACAACACACAAGTGCTAATTTCTTATCCTCGAAATAAAAGGATTTGGTCTGATTTGATTTCTCTGTCTCTGTCTGTCTGTCTCTCTGTGTGATAAGAACAGGGACTGAGTGTAAAAAAAAAAAAAAAAAAAGAACAAGCAACAACAACAACAAAAAGCACAAAACAACTAAAAAGCACGTGTTCGGATTCATTATCCTCGAAAAAAAAGATTTCTCTCTGTCTCTGTGTCTCTCTCTGCGTTGCTGGTCCTAACTAAATTGATGACTTAAAGTCCTCTATTATGGTTTCCAGGGGGGAGTTTTGCGATCCTCAAACGTCATTCCTGTCCCAGAGACAGGGGAGTTTTGCGATCCTCAAACGTCATTCCTGTCCCAGAGACAGGGGATTTTTGCGATCCTCAAACGTCTTCCTGTCCCAGAGACAGGGGAGTTTTGCGTTCCTCAAACGTCATTCTGTCCCAGAGACAGGGGAGTTTGCGTTCTGAAACGGTTCATTCCTGTCCAGAGAGAGGGAGTTTTGCGTTCTGAAACGTCATTCCTATCCCAGAGACAGGGGAGTTTTGCGATCTCAAACGTCATTCCTGTCCCAGAGACAGGGGAGTTTTGCGATCCTCAACGTCATTCCGTCCAGAGACAGGGAGTTTTGCGTTCCTGAACGTTTCATCCCAGAACATGGGTTTTCTCTCTGAACGTTTCTTCCCAACAATTTGCTTCTAAAGTCATCTATTGGTCCAGGGGGAGTTTTGCGTTCCTGAAACGTCATTCCTATCCCATGAGACAGGGGAGTTTTGCGTTCCTGAAACGTCATTCCTATTATCCCAGGCAGACAGAATGGATCAGACGCTTTCCTTGCTTCATTAGGCTTCTGCTTTGACCAGAGAGAGAGAGAGAGAGAGAGAGAGAGAGAGAGAGGATGAGAGAGAGAGAGAGAGAGAGAGAGAGAGAGAGAGAGAGAGAGAGGAGAGAGAGAGCAGAAAAGAAGATGCAGGCAGGCAGGCAGGCAGGCAGACAGAACAGGCAGATAGACAGGCAGTAGGCAGAATAGAGACCTCCGAACAAAGTTAGTAGAACACACAGAAACGTTTTTTCAAACACAAAGAAACAACTTTCCCCACACTTCTTCAAAACTATTTTCATGTCTGAAGCTAGTTAGGTCATTTTTTCTCTCAAATCAGTGCTTTAAGTTCCATAGGAAAAAAAAAACAAATTGGATTTTTTTCAGAGGAAAAGAGGACACGTGCAGTACACTATTTTATTTCAAACTGAGAATTTTTTTTTTTTAAAGGAAAAAAAAGGTCAAATTCTTTATTGACCCCCCCCCCCCCTTTCCCCGCAAAAAACAAAGCAAACCCCAAACCAAAACACGAAACCTATTGGGTTACATGTAAATGCATGCGTTATATATTAAAAAAAACAAAAACAAAAATGCAGATTATTATCAGGGAATGGCGACCGAGTCCATCTCTCTATAACCAGCCACACTCACAAAGACCTTTGATACATTTCGTTGTCTGTGTACGCATATCTATCAGCCCACACCCTGGTCTAAAAGCAGACAACACACAACAACAGACAGACAACACACACACACACACACACACACACACACACAGCTCGGGAAAGCCTACTGGTCACAACATTGCGCTCGCAAGTTGACGACCCGGGTTCGATTCCCGTTCGAGGGGATTTTTTCTCCTGGAGTTAACATAAGTGCTGACTCCACTCTCCCTAAAAGTCCTTCGGATGAGACTATAAACTGAGGCCCCGGTGTGCGAACGCACGCAGAACATCTTGCGCACACGTTAAATCCTGTTCCACTTTTCGTAAGAGTAGGCCATTGTGTGCCGGTGGGAACAGATGACAATATTTACAAAACTGCATACACACGGGGACTGGATGTAAAAAAAGCACATGAGTGCTTATTCCATTATCCTTGATATAAAGAAAATAAAGAAAATAAAAAAAACACAACACACACACACACACCCTCTCTAGCACCATGGAATTGTAACCCGAACGAACAGACCAGAGCCCTGGACAAGAATGACGCCAGGTCCCAAAATAAACCCCGACGACCAAACTGTCTTCGCCGCCCCCCACCCCCCCTAATTCCAACCATCTCCCCCTCCCCCCTCCCTTTCCCAAATTTCCGGGGTCCCAATTCTTCATTCTCACACAACCGACTACCGACAATACCCAGTCTGTCTCCTCCCCACCCAACTCCCCCTCCCACCTCCTTCCCCTAAGGACCCCTCCCCAAGTCTCAAAAAAAAAGAAGAAAAAAAAGGGGGAAAGAAAATTGTGTCCTAAGCCAAAACTTGTCCCAGGGTGTATTTCATCATGGAGCAAAATTAATTTCTACAGTGTAAGCGATTTCATCTTTTAAAAAAAAAAATTAGTAAAAACATTATGCAGCAAAACTACAAACTAGTAATAATAACAAAATAAAACACTAAACTTCATTGTTTTTTGGGTGGTTGTGGTAAAGAGGGAGAGGGGTAGTTTCTCTCTCTCTCTCTCTCTCTCTCTCTCTCTCTCTCTCTCTCTCTCTCTCTCTCTCTGGCGTGCGCGCCCTCATATGTAAGAGTGAGCATGCGAACATAGGCATGGTGATACATACATGCATATTATAGCTCTGTATTATTTCTTTTATTTATTTATACCACTTAATGTCACAGCAGATTTCTCTGAGCTGCTCTCCCAGGGGAGAGCGCGCCGCCACAAGTGCTGCGCCTACCCATTACTCTTTTTTTAAATATATTTTTCTTGTATGCAGTTGTATGTTTCCCTGTCAAAGTGCCTTTTTTCTACAGAATTTTGCCAGGAACCCTCTTGTTGCCGTGGGTTCTTTTACGTGCGCCAAATAATGATGTGTAACACACGGGACCTCTGTTAATCGTTTCATCCGAAAGACTAGCACCGAGACCACCACTCGTGATCTAATGAAGGTTTCTTAATAAAAGTGAGAAAGAGTCTAAACGTCCACGACAAAGCAGATGTAGAGTAGGAAGGGAAAGGAGAGGGAGGTGGGGAAAAAAAAGGGGGGGGGGGTTCAACTCTTTGAGGCGACACCGTCACCTCCCTCCCCTCCTTACCCTCCCCCCCCCCACACACCCTCCCCCCCCTACCCCCCACTTCACTGGAGGAAACTGGCGGGGTCATCCCCAAAGGAGCAGACACGTCTTGTTCCACTCTTTCTATTCAGCTGAGAGAGAGAGAGAGAGAGAGAGGAGAGAGAGAGAGAGGAGAGAGAGAGAGAGAGAGAGAGAGAGAGAGAGAGAGAGAGAGAGAGAGAGAGAGAGACACACACACACACAGAGACAGAAGAGACAGAGAGAGAGACAGAGAGATAGAGACAGAGAGGGGGGAAATAAGGCTTGGGGGGGGGGGGGGGGAGGAGCTGGGGGGGTAGGAGGATGGCGGAGAAGGGGGGGGCTGACAGGCTTGTATCCCTTTGGTAGCAGTTTACAGCCTCTGACGCCGTGACAGATATACTGCTGACTCCAGAACTCACTGCCTCCCCCCCCCCCCCCCCCCCCCCCCCCCCCCCCCCCCCCCACCACTTTTTTTTTCCTCACTCCTCAAGAGTTCTAAGCCCTGATCACTGCTGTGGAAAAGAGGGGAGGGGGGGGGGGGATGTGTGGGATTAGGGAATGAAACTTCGTTTCTTTGTTGTGCTTTTTTGTTTGTTTTTTTGGTTGTTGCTCCATAGCTTTACATTCTATGTCAATGTTATTTTTCTATGGGTTGAAATAAATATAACTGAGAAATCTGGTAGGTTTTTTTGTGGTTTGTTGTTGTTGTCATTCCTCGGGCTAGCGTTCTGAGGTTAAGCAAATGGTCAGATTTTTTTTTGGGGGGGGGGGGGGGCGTTTTACATTGCAGGACCCCCCCCAAAAAAAAAAACAACAACCAAAAACAAAAAAAAAACAAAAAAAACCAACTAATATATCAAGGTAGCCGCATTCCGACAGCTTCGAGGCCTGATGTCTAAACACGACATCAGTATGCATGCAGTTTTTTGGGGGTGTGGTTTTTCTGGGGGTCAACTTTGTCATCTATTCCTACCGCCGCACACTGGTTGTGTACTCTTCTGAAAAGTTGACAAAACTTAAAAAACTGCATATACACGGGGACTGGGTGAAAAATGTACATGAGTGCTCATTCCACTATCCTCGATATAAAAGAATAAATCGATCAATAAAATAAAAAAAGAAGTGAAAACAGGTTTAAACATGTGGGCAAAATATTCTGTGTGCGTTTGCGCACGGGACCTCGGTTTACAGTTTGATGTGAAAGACTTTGAAAGGTGAGAGGGATGAGAGGAAGAAAGGGCAGGAAGAGGGGGAGATGATGGAGGAGGAGGAGGAGGAGGAGGAGGAGGAGGAGAAGAAGAAGAAGAAGAAGAAGAAGAAGAAGAAGAAGAAGAAGAAGAAGAAGAAGAAGAAGAAGAGAGGAGGAGGAGGAGGAGGAGGAGGAATAAGAAGGAGGAGGAGGAGAAGAAGGAGAAGGAGGAGGATCACTGTCAGATTCTAGATCTAAACAATAACCTTCCCCAAAGTCAGAAAGCGGCTACCTAAATGGGGGGGGGGGGGGTGGGGGGGGAGAGGGGGGGGCGGAAGGTCGCATAACGCAAAAATCTTACCATTGCTGAACCTCGCAGCTCTGGCCGAGTAACAAAAAAGAAACCCAACAAAACAACAACAATAACACACTTCAACCAGAAGCGTGCCTGTATAGCTGCTTTAATTAATTACTTCACCATTTATACAGGCAGCCATACTCCGACTTCAGGAGTTCAGGTGATATATATATATAAAAGATAGCTATAGCTATGTGTGAAATAGGATTCATCCATCCATCCATCCATCCATTCCATCCCACCCACCCACCTACCTTACCTGCCTACCTATCTGTCTGTCCGACTGTCTGTCTGTCTGTCCGTCCGCC
>CM060346.1:35227345-35229845 GCA_030674155.1 Stramonita haemastoma | reverse complement strand
TTCAACAGCTTTCTCGTCTGTTTGTTTTTTTCGTGTTTTTTTCTGGGCTTTCAATTTGCTCAAGTTAAAATTAACTTCTTTAAATGTCAATGGGTTCCTTTTCATTAAACTCTTTCTGTTCCTCTACAAATGTCTGTCTCTGCCTCTTTGTCTCTGTCTCTCTTTTCACAGCCAGACGCAATTGCTTTCCATCATTCAGTGAGACCATTGGTGTTGAAGTGTAGACTGATAGGGACCAAAACATCTATGTTGAAGGGTATATAGGGACCAAACATCGATCATGTTGAAGGGTATATAGGGACCAAAACGATCCATCGAATGTTGAAGGGTATATAGGGACCAAAACGTCTATGTTGAGGTATATAGGGACAAAACCATCGATCGAATGTTGAAGGGTATATAGGGACCAAAACCACGATCGAATGTTGAAGGGTATATAGGGACCAAAACGATCAATGTTGAAGGGTATATAGGGACCAAAACAATCAAATGTTGAAGGGTATGTAGGGACCAAAACATCGAATGTTGAAGGGTATATAGGGACCAAAACAATCGAATGTTGAAGGGTATATAGGGACCAAAACAATCAAATGTTGAAGGTATATAGACCAAAACAATCGAATGTTGAAGGATAAGGGACCAAAAAAACCAATGTTGAAAACTGGCAACCAACAGACATTACAGGAAAAGCAAAGAAAGCCTGATGTTATTAAAACAAGTGACACCAAACAGCTCGGATGGTTTTAGTAGCCTGATTTTTTTTTTAAAAAATGTCTGACTCTTGGAGAGAAGGAGAGGAGAGAGAGAGAGAGAGAGAGAGAGGAGGAGAGAGAGAGAGAGAGAGAGAGAGAGGGTTCAAACTCAGCACCTCCCACCCTACCCTGCACTAACAGTGGACGTTTGGGTTTATAATTTTAGTCTCTCAGATGAGAGCTCTAAACCCCAACAGTTTGTGTGAACACCCCACAGCCAGAGCTACTTTCAAAGGGTGCAGAAGAACTACAGGGAAGGAAGGAGGGCCATGGCTGAGAGGAGGGGGGGGGGGGGGGGGGGGGGGGGGGGGCAACTGCAACATTTGTATATAGGCCAGCACTGGGTTAGTCAAACAGCAACCCCCCCCCACCCCCCTTTCAATGCTTTTTCCTCAGCTCAACAATTCATCATCATCTCGTCGTCAGTCAGTCAGTCAGTCAGTCTCTCTCTCTCCATGGGCTAATGGTTTTTTGTGAATAAAATCTTCCTCTCTCTCTCTCTCTCTCTCTCTCTCTCTCTCTCTCTCTCTCTCTCTCTCTCCTCTCTCCATGGGCTAATGGTCTTTTTGTGAATAAAATCTTCTCTCTCTCTCTCTCTCTCTCTCTCTCTCTCTCTCTCTCTCTCTCTCCATGGGCTAATGGTCTTTTTGTGAATAAAATCTTCTCTCTCTCTCTCTCTCTCTCTCTCTCTCTCTCTCTCTCTCTCTCTCTCTCTCTCTCTTCTCTCTCAGCATGCAGCAGCAGCAGTAGCAGACAGTCATTTTCCTCTCCTCCTGTATGTTGTCAGCGACCTGCACGAAGCAAAGCTGAGAGAGAGTGCAGTGAATGCTGACTTCAACCCCAGACAGAGGCACAAGAGGAGACAGACAAAATATTTAATGCCTGGCCTGGCCTATACTAGTGGAGGTGTTAAAACTGGTTCACAAATGCCGCCCTTCACTTGATGCGCGACAACCAGGTCCCGTGAATAGATTTTCCTCGCAATTAACTCGCAACGAGTAGGGTTTTAAAAAAGAAGAAACATTATTATATACCTGGCGTTGACTGCATCGTGTTTGTTTCCAACCTGAGAGTACAGACCCTGTGACCTTCTCCAGCATACATACTTACTACATACGTCTGCCTGACGACCCACTTATTATACTGCTAGATTTTTTGTTTTTGGTTTGTTGTTTTGGTTTTTTAATTGACGCAGTTTATCAATATGAGAGTGAGTGAATGAGTGAGGGAGTGTGAGTGTGAGTGGAGTGTGAGTGTGTGTGTGTGTAGTGAGTGAGTGTGTGTGTTTTCCCAGCTGAAGGCTGTGACGACGTTCAGCAGTTAGTAAAGACAATGAGCGACCCGCCCAGTCCCAGACTGATTCCCCGTGTACACACTGTTCTCGGCAGGAGTAAAGGTCAAAGGTCAAGGTGTCCCATAACCTAGGCGGTCATACGGGGCGGGGCTTATCTAGGGGCCAGCATGTTGAGGGCGGCGCCCTTCTCTCCCTCACTGTGTTACCTTCCCTGACCCTAAAGAGGGCAGGTACCCATTGACAGCTGGGTGAACTGGGGGGACTGTACTGAAGCCAAGGCGCGCAAACGGTCACCCATCCAACTGGCAACCACGCTCGACGCTGCTTAACTGGGAGCAGCGCAACTTGTACTGGTGGCGGCTCTTTTTCTTTCATGTCATACCACTTGATGTCACAGCAGATTTCTCTTTGTGAAATTCGGGCTGCACTCCCTTGGGAGAGCGCGTCGCCACAA
>CM060346.1:35217345-35222345 GCA_030674155.1 Stramonita haemastoma | reverse complement strand
AAAAATAAATCGGATGAGACTTAGGCCTATAAACCGAGGCCCCATGTGCGAACGCACGCCATACATCTAGCGAGCATGCATCTTAAAAACCTGTTCCGCTTTTCGGAAGAGTCAAAGTCAAAGTCGAGTCAAAGTTTTATTTTCAGATGGTACATTGAGTAAGCATCGACTTGCTTTTTTTCAGAGTGAGCCACTGTGTGGTGTCGGTGGGAAGGGAGGGCAAACTTCACCCAACCCGATAGCGCACGAGGACTCTTTCTTCCAGCAGCTTGCCATAATAACGGCAGCCATACTCAAACTTCAGAGGATCAGCTACACAAGTGTGAGTTAGACGATTGGGGCAATGGGTAGGTAGGTTGTGTCGAGGAGAGGGGAGAGGGGGGGGGGGCTATTCCTGAGAGGGGAGCATCCCTGAATGGGCGACACCGGCTGGGGCACAGGCAGACAGGGAGATCGATCATCTCCAAAGCTGTCTAACGTCCCCCTCCCCTCATTTTGCTGGTTCACTCTCTCCTTCCTTCCTTCCTTCCCCCCCTTGAAACTGCACACCTAGACGTCACCGCCATGTCTGATCGATCACAGGTAACAGCTGCCCCCACACCTACAGCAGCACTGCTGGGGACGGGGAATAACGGGGGGGGTTATGGGGGAGAGAAATTTGGATGCAGATAGGAGAGGGAGGACTGGGAGAGGGGTGGGGTTGAGGGAGGAGGAGGTGGTAGGTTTTGAGAGAGAGAGAGAGAGAGAGAGAGAGAGAGAGAGAGAGAGAGAGAGAAGAGAGAGAGAGAGAGAGAGAGAGAGAGAGAGTTTCCAAGAACGTAAATAAAGTAGAATGGGTTTTTTTATGACGTGAGCCAAACCGACCTACTAGCCCAGCGCCGATGTGTCCTTACATTTTCATCCCAAGCCTAAAATAGTATTAATTTTTTTTTTTAATATATATATATCACCACATACCTACTTAGTTCTCAACGCCACCCCTATACTATCTTTCCCTTATGATAATCATCGGACCGTGTCCCACTTACCCCCCATCAAAAGAGAGAGAGAGAGAGAGAGAGAGAGAGAGAGAGAGAGAGAGAGAGAGAGAGAGAGAGAGAGAGAGAGAGAGAGAGAGAGAGATTTATTCTATTTATTCTTTTATATCGAGGATAACAGAATAAGCAATCATGTGCTTTTTTTCATCCGGTCCCCGTGTGTATGCAGTTTTGTAAATTTTGTCATCTGTTCCCACCGGCACACGATGGCCTACTCTTACGAAAAGCGGAACAGGATTTAACGTGTGCGCAAGATGTTCTGCGTGCGTTCGCACACGGGGCCTCGGTTTAAAGTCTATCCGAAGGACTTTTGGGGAGAGTGGAGTCAGCACTGATGTTAACTCCAGGAAGAAAATTTCCTCGACCGGATTCGAACCCGAGTCGTCAAATTGCCAGGCAATGTTCTGACCACTAGGCTATCCGTCCCCCCAGAGAGAGAGAGAGAGGGAGAGAGAGAGAGAGAGAGAGGAGGGGGAACAGCAGCAGCAGCAGAGGCAGTGATGGAAAGGGTTGAACCCCCGACAAATTATTGCTATCTTATTTGGTGAAAATGACTGTGTGTACAAAACGCCACCACAATCAGTACATATGCAAATGGCCAGAGAGAGAGAGAGAGAGGAGAGAGAGAGAGAGAGAGAGAGAGAGAGAGAGAGAGAGAGAGAACAGACAGACAGACAGACAGACAGACAGACAGACAGACAGAAAGGAGGATATTATACATCTCAAAACTGTGGGTCATGAATATATTTTCAAAACACACACACACACACAAATCAAATGTGGCAATTTGGAAGCAGACAGACGAAGTTTTTTTTACCGGCCTCCACCCCCTACAAGCCCCACCCCTATTCCTCCCTCCCTCCCTCCCTCCAATCCCCCCTCCCCACCTTCCAGCATACCCATCTCTTTATTTCAGGCCAACAGGGCAAGTGAGGCCACAGGACGGTTGCCTGTGGCAACTCTCTAAACACAGACAGCACAGCGTAACACTGCGTCTGTCTGGAGGGCTGTAACCCCCCCCCCCCCCCCCCCCCCTCTCTCTCTCTCTCTCCACACACACAACATTCCAGGCTGTCTCTCTAGACAGCAAGTGCGCGCGCGTTCACACACACACACACACACACACACACACACACACATTCCAACCAAGTCTCCCCAGATGGTGCTCACACGCACATGCACGCACACACATTCCAGGCCGTCTCTCCAGATAGCACCCACACGCGCCACACACACACACACACACACACTCACACACATTCCGAGTCGTCTCTCTCCAGACAGTGCGCGCACGTACACACAAATTGCGGCCATCTCTCCAGACAGCGTGTGCGCGCGCACACACACACACACACACGCGCGCGCGCACGCGCACACACATCCCAAGTCGTCTCTCCAGACAGTGCACGCGCGCACATACACACACTCTGTCCACTCACACACTCCTCTCCCCCCCCCCCCCCCCAACACACTCTCATCCCTCACACACACACACACTCTCCCCCCCCCCTCACACACACACACACACACCACCCTCTCCCTCACACACACCTCTCTCTCCCCCTCAC
Source organism: Stramonita haemastoma (assembly GCA_030674155.1). Taxonomy (NCBI): domain Eukaryota; kingdom Metazoa; phylum Mollusca; class Gastropoda; order Neogastropoda; family Muricidae; genus Stramonita; species Stramonita haemastoma. Next base: position 35,219,740 of record CM060346.1, on the reverse strand, counting down.
ACACACACACACATCTCCTCTCCCTCTCCTCTCTCTCTCCTATCTCATCTCTCTCTCTCTCTCTCACGAGTGCTTATCTATTATCCTCGAATAAAAGAATTTGCCTTGCCTTGCCTCTGTCTCTCCCTCACACACACACTCTCTCTCCCTCACACACACACTCTCTTTCTCCCTCACACACACACACACCCACACCCTCACACACACACACACACACTCTCTCTCTCTCTCTCTCTCCCTCACACACACTCTCTCTCTGCCCCCCTCACACACACACTCTCTCTCCCCCCTCACACACACCCACACACACACACTCTCTCCCCCTTCACACACACACACACAGACATGCAGGCATTCTAGGCTCTCTCTCTTGTCAGTCAGGTCAGGGGACTTCCCATCTCACGGAACAAGAGAGGAGGAGGGGGGCGGGGGCGCAGGGTGGCTTGTCTCCACATGCACATATGTGGGGGTGGGGGCTTTTTTTTTTTTGCTTCTCTCTCCATCTACTCTGTCTTGGTCTCTCTCTGTCTGTCTGTCTGTCTCTCTCGTCTGGTTAGTTCCAAAGAACTCTGACACTAAAAACTCTTTTTTTCGGAAGTTCTATTTTTTTCTCCAAAGCAGGAAGTTGGAAAGGAAGGATCCCTGGCCCTGACGTCAGAATGCAGCTGCCTTCATTAAAATGGGGGGCACACAGTCCAACCCAAGCCAACCTTGTTTATAGCCCCGCGGACCACAGAGATCAACCATTATTGGGGCTAGCTGTCACCTCCCAAAATGTTGAATCTCAGACTCAAACTGAGCAACCCTAAATCCTACACACTACAATGGGGGTCTCAAACCACTCTGCGGCCGTTCCCGGTCCTCGGCCAGCCGGCTGTAGGCTAAGGGTCAACCCAGGAGGGTCACTGCGTGATGGACACACCGTGTATATACGAAAAATACCACCATGGGTGCACTTCGCATTAAAAAAAAAAAAAGAAAAAAAAAAAAGAATCTATGATTGATGTAAAAGATCATACCATGTGGGGTGGGGGGGGGGGGGGGGGGGAGGGTAGACAATAAACATCTTGGCTGGTTGGATTATTTTGGTGGGCAGGGGGAGGGGTATCTCTCTTCAGCCTGACCTTACACAGACGAGAAAAAACTGACCAAAACAAGACCCCAAACTGAGGAGAGGCCAGGACTGTGCTGACCAAATTGGTGACTGATCCTACACTGCCCTCAATTCACGGCCCTCCACTGGACTGCCCTGTAATGAGAATGATGCAATCCAACCTAACAGAAAGCTTGCAGAGAAAGCACAAGGACTGTGTAACCTGCTAGCTACAGCCTTGGTTATACCGGTGTGTGTGTGTGTGTGTGTGTGTGTGTGTGTGTGTGTGTGTGTGTGTGTGTGAGAGAGAGAGAGAGAGAGAGAGAGAGAGAGAGAGAGAGAGAGAGAGAGAGAGAGAGAGAGAGAGAGCAATGTATGTAAATGATATATACATAAATACATATATATATATATATATATATATATATATATATATATATATTATATATATATATATATGTATGTATGTATGTATGTATGTATGTATGTATGTATGTATGTATGTATAACATAGAGAGAGTGTGTGTGTATGCGTGCGTGCGTGCGTGCGTGCGTGTGTGTGTAAGCGAGAGAGCGATATATATAATATATATATACATAATATATATATATATATATATATATAAAAGAGAGAGAGAGAGAGAGAGAGAGAGAGAGAGAGAGAGAGAGAGAGAGAGAGAGAGAGAGAGAAGAGAGAGAGAGAGAGAATGTGTGTGTGTGTGTGTACGTGTGTGAACATACGTACATGCGGGGTGTGTGTGTGTGTGTGTGTGTGTGTGTGTGTGTGTGTGTGTGTGTGTGTGTGTGTGTGTGTGTGTGTGAACATACGTACACGCGTGCACACACGCATTCGCACATGACCTTGGCTGGGGGAGAGCTAGAGGGGCAGGGAATCATAATAACCAGAATCTCTGCTGCAACGTTGTTTATCTTGAACCCCCCTCCCCATCTCTAAAAACTGACAACGCAACTTAACTCAATAACCCTTATGTACAAAACCATACTTTTATTCTAATCCTCCCCACTACCTCCCCCCCCCCTCCCCAAGCACACACACACACACACACATTCCTTCTCAACGTCTGTATTTGACAACCCTCTCCCTCTCCAATTTTCCTTTCTAACCTTGTCCATACCCCTCCCTCACAATCCTCACTACGTCTCTGCCCCCCCTCCCCCCCCCCCCCTCCCCTAATCGTCTGTGCCCTCAAGCCCTCGGATTACTGTCAGTATATTATGACATTGTGTCCGAGTCTATGTCCCCCCCACCCCCCCCCCCCCTCCCCTAAAGTCTGTCTGCTC
>CM060346.1:35204141-35212245 GCA_030674155.1 Stramonita haemastoma | reverse complement strand
GGCCTTGTTTGCTTGGTTTGGCTCTTTTTTTTCTTTCTTTTTTTAAGAGACTTCTTAGAACGCTTGGTCGACTAGAATGATGATAATATCAACAAAACAAAACAACAAAAAACACCCACTCCTGACGCACTTCTTTCCTCTTCACTGATCTGAGAGAGAGAAGAGAGAGAGAGAGAGAGAGAGAGAGAGAGAGAGAGAGAGAGAGAGAGAGAGAGACAGACAGACAGACAGACAGCAGACAGACAGACAGACAGACAGACAGACAGACAGTGACAGAGGGGTGAAGGTAATGGAAAAGGCACAAACAAAGAGAGGTAAAAAAAAAAAAGAGGAAATTTCTAGCCCAGAATTTTCAGAAAGTGGGGATGCTAGTTGTTACTGAAGCTAAGAGCCTCCGGCATCCCCACGGGGGGAAGGGGACAGTGGGGCAGGGGGGGGGGGGGGGGGGTATCAGGGTAAAATAAGAGTGTGTGGGAGGGGGAGGGGGAGCTGGGGGAGGGGGGGGAGCTAAGTGACGTACAGGGGCACCAAAGGGAGTAGCGACCGATCAGCGTCGTTCGGTGACTAAAAGCCACCATACATCACTCTCTGGTGACATCTTGCCCTCCTAATGCAATAACTGCAATCCTCTGTGACAGGGGGCCGGCCTTTTGCTTTCTGCCATCTGCTCTCAACTCCTGTATACATCCCCTCTACCTCCTCCCCCCCCCCCCCCCCAGATGTGTGTGTGTGTGTGTGTGTGTGTGTGTGTGTGTGTGTGTGTGTGTGTGTGTGTTGGTGTGCGCGCGCGCGCGCGCTATCTATCTATATCATATCATATTTTCCTATGCATATATGTATGTATATATATATACACACAAACACATGACCACAACGCTCGCAGGGCTCTATCTCTTTTTTCCCCTCACCCATCCTATTGCATCCACACATACACGCACGAGAGAGAGAGAGAGAGAGGAGAGAGGAGAGAGAGAGAGGAGGAGAGAGAGAGAGAGAGAGAGAGAGAGAGAGAGAGAGAGAGAGAGAGAGAGAGAGAGAGAGTAGTTTTTCAAACTCCAATTAACTTGAGTGCAAAACTTTTTTACCCTTTACATTGTACTGGATCTTTTTTGTCCTTCGTTTAACTACAATGTAGTGTTTGTTGAATGGCCTGTTCTACATATATACTGTGTAGACATATATGTTATACATAGTGTTTGTTGAATGGCCTGTTCTACATATATACTGTGTAGACATATATGTTATACATAGTGTTTGTTGAATGGCCTGTTTCTACATATATACTGTGTAGACATATATGTTATACATAGTGTTTGTTGAATGGCCTGCATGTTATACATATATACTGTGTAGACATATATGTTATACATAGTGTTTGTTGAATGGCCTGTTCTACATATATACTGGTCTGACCCCTCTATTTCCAACACCCACACACACCCACACCCTAACTCATCTCCATCCCACACACAGGTTTCAACAGGAGCAAAAAGCAATTACCCACCCACCCACCCACACCAAGAATAAATCCTATCAAACTGAATGCTAGAAGCCTTCGTAAACCACTCCACCCACCACAACGCAATACTGTGATAGTAATATAGCGGAAATCAGCCATCACACAGAAACAATCTCCAAATAAAAATCATAGCAGGAATCGTTACTAGAGATATCATCCCCCCCCACCCCTTTCTGCCCCACCTCTCTCTCCTCTCTCTCTCTGACAGATAGCCTAGTGGTCAGAACAATGCGCTGGCAATTTGACGACCCAGGTTCGAGTCCGGTCGAGGAAATTTTTCTCCTGGAGTTAACATCAGTGCTGACTCCACTCTCCCCAAAAGTCCTTCGGATGAGACTTTAAACCGAGGCCCCGTGTGCGAACGCATGCAGAACATCTTGCGCACATGTTAAAACCTGTTCCGCTTTTCATAAGAGTAGGCCATCGTGTGCCGGTGGGAACAGATGACAATATTTACAAAACTGCATACACACGGGGACCGGATGAAAAAAAGCACATGATTAATTATTATTCTGTTATCCTCGATATAAAAGAATAAAATATAAAATAAATATAAATATAAAATCTCTCTCTCTGTGGTACCAGTCCTGATTATTTGCACCATCGCCATCCCCTCCCCCCCCCCCTCAAATTCTTCATACATACATGGTTTCCTAAATCAATCCATTCTTGACAGACACTGGCCATATCATCGTGGCTTCAATACATCCTTCCATCCATACATACAGACACTGTGATCATATCATCATGGCTTCAATACATCCATACATATAGACACTGTGGCCATATCATCGTGGCTTCAATACATCCTTACATCTATACATACAGACACTGGCCATATCATCGTGGCTTCAATACATCCTTACATCTATACATACAGACACTGTGGCCATATCATCGTGGCTTCAATACATCCTTACATCTATACATACAGACACTGTGGCCATATCATCGTGGCTTCAATACATCCTTCCAACCATACATACAGACACTGTGATCATATCATCGTGGCTTCAATACATCCATACATCCATACATACAGACACTGTGGCCATATCATCGTGGCTTCAATACATCCATACATACAGACACTGTGATCATATCATCGTGGCTTCAATACATCCTTACATCTATACATACAGACACTGGCCATATCATCGTGGCTTCAATACATCCTTACATCCATACATACAGACACTGTGGCCATATCATTGTGGCTTCAATACATCCTTACATCTATACATACAGACACTGGCCATATCATCGTGGCTTCAATACATCCATACATCTATACATACAGACACTGGCCATATCATCGTGGCTTCAATACATCCATACATCTATACATACAGACACTGGCCATATCATCGTGGCTTCAATACATCCATACATACAGACACTGTGGCCATATCATCGTGGCTTCAATACATCCTTACATCTATACATACAGACACTGGCCATATCATCGTGGCTTCAATACATCCTTACATCCATACATACAGACACTGTGGCCATATCATTGTGGCTTCAATACATCCTTACATCTATACATACAGACACTGGCCATATCATCGTGGCTTCAATACATCCTTACATCTATACATACAGACACTGGCCATATTATTGTGGCTTCAATACATCCTTACATCTATACATACAGACACTGTGGCCAAACCACCCTGGCTTCAATCAACCCAGCCTACTATTGACCTCAGGGTCAAGTGTACCTACCGCCAGTGTAACTGAACGAACAGCCACTTACATTCCCCTCCCCCCCTCTCTCTCTCCTCTAAGCTGTATGATAGTGCTGAGTCGGCGTCTGTGTATACGACACCAGGCACACACACACACACACACACACACACACACACACAGAGCCAGACCACAAATCTTGCTTAAAACAGACACAGACAGCAGCCTTTAGTACTGTCAGCCTCTTCCTCTTGTTCACGAGGTGTCTTCATTACAGTAATGTCACACATACTTAGCAGTGTTGTGTGTGTGTGTGTGTGTGTGTGTGTGGTGTGTGTGTTGTGTGTGTGCGCGCGCGCGCGCGCACACACACACACACATTTACTTGCATAAAAGACAACTTTTAAAAAGTTACTGTTAAAGTAAAGTTACTCCTTAACTCATATGTGTGTGTGTGTGTGTGTGTGTGTGGTGTGTGTGTGTGTGTGTGTGTGTGTGTGTGTGTGTGTGTCCGCGCGCGCGCGCGTGCGCGCATACGTGTTCGTGTGTCTGCCTGCGCATGCATATACATACACGCTTTGTTTTGTTTGTGTTCGTATGTTTGTTTGTCAGTGGGTTTTGACAGTAGTGTGGATGACCAGACAGACACAAAGGCGATGTACAGGGAGGGAAAGAAAGAAGCCTGCTATCAGAGGACCTAGTTCCTCCTTCAAGGAAAACCTGTCCTGGATGTTTATCGCCATCAGTTCCGCGCGCGCGCGCGCGCGCGTGTGTGTGTGTGTGTGTGTGTGTGTGTAAATCTCTTCAAATCGTAGAGCTGTGTGTGTGTGTGTGTGTGTGTGTGTGTGTTGTGTGTATGTGCGTGTGTGTGTGCGTGCGTGCGTGCGTACGTGTGTGTGAGTGTGTGTTTGTGTGTGTGTGTGTGTGCACGCGCGCGCAGGTCATTATGTGTGTGTCCGTACGTAAAATACAGCCGCTAGATGATAATTTATGGCCAGCAATATGATAATCCATATATTATGATAAAAAGAGTCCCTGTTACAGACAGGAAGGGAAAAGAGCGAGAGATAGACAGCATCAGAGACAGAGAGGGGCAGACATAAACAAGTAGAGAAGAGAGAGAGAGAGAGAGAGAGAGAGAGAGAGAGAGAGAGATTTTCTTGCAGGCTACACTACAACTCCAGACACAGTGGCGTAACAACAGATGGAGAGGAACGACTAGAGAGGAAGGAGAGGAAGGAGAGGAGGGATTGGAGGCGAGGGGGAGGGGGTCCCCCGCATCAGCCCATCATACGAGGGGAGGGGGGAACGGGTGGAGGGCTAAGGGGGTAAGGGGGAGGGGGGCGTCGTGGCCCCATTCGACCTCAACCCAGACAGACAGTGCCAAAGATAAACATCCCCGCCAGCTGGAACGAACTACCTTGCCTGATACCTCTACTCACATTATCATATATATATATATATATATATATATATATATATATATATATATATATATATATACACACACACAACACGTTGGCATCTTCTATTTTTTTTTCTTTTCTAATAAGCACACCATGTAGATCTACAGTACACACATAAAAATCTGACAGCGGTTATATAGTAGAACATGTGTGCCGTATCTATATAGACACTCCTCTTCCCCCCCCCCCCCCCCCTCCTCCTCCCTCTGTCATCACCAACCTCCCCATCCCCCGCCCGCCGATATGCCCCACTGACCCTGCCACAGGTCACTGCTCCTCACCTTGACCTTGACCGCTCGTACGTCCTCCGCCGCCGACGGCGCGTGCCGGTGCCCACCTCCCCCTCACCTTTCCCCTCCTCTCTCTCTCTCTCTCTCCTCTCTCCCCCGGTCACTCAACCTTCGCATACACAGACGTACGAGGCTACTACTATCGAAAACCTTCTCTTCTCTTGTTGCGGTTTTCTGTCCTCCGCCACTACAAGGAGACAGTAGAAGTAGTACACGAAGAAGATTTAGTGTGTGTTAGTGTGTGTTAGTGTGTTAGTGTGTTAGTGTGTGTGTGTGTGTGTGTGTGTGTGTATGAAATCAAATCAACTTTGCATTTCCAAATGGCACATTGAATAAGCATTAATTTGCTTTTTTCCATCAAGCCATCTATCTGTAAAAAAAGAAGAAGATTGAATGAAATTTTGTGTGCGCGCGCGCTCGTGTGTGTGTGTGTGTGTGTGTGTGTGTGTGTGTGTGTGTGTGTGTGTGTGTGTGTGTGTGTGTGTGTTAGTGTTAGTGTGTGTGTGTGTTAGTGTTAGTGTGTGTGTGTTCCTATGAGCTTGATTTTTGAGGAGCATAGCGTGCAGATCTTGCGTAGTCTCCCCAATACACTCCGAGTGGGTCTCAAGTCTGTCTGTCTGTCTGTGTCTGTCTGTCTGTGTCTGTCTGTCTGTCTCTGTCTCTGTCTGTCTCTCTCACGTGAATATTTTAATCCTTTTTCCTTCTGTGTTTGCAAGGTCCAACAGGAATTTCTTCTTCGTCATGGAACGCTCTGACAGCAGCTAATGTTGTCTGTTATAAACGTGCATTCTTATAGGACGGGAACTGTACCACACTTTAATTCCTCCCCCCCCCCCCCCCCCCCCCCCTTCTAAATCAAACCAGTTCAGAGAGAGAGAGAGAGAGAGAGAGAGAGAGAGGAATGGGCAAGGGGTGGATTGAAAGGATTCCATGAATTAATCCATGATCCTCACGATCATAATGATCCTATTCTATATCTAAAACACTACCTTCATGCTCTTTGTAAAAAAAAATATTAAAAAATTAAGTCCTACCATACAGCATATTATACCGATTGGATTTCTGCAGCAGCGCGAAGTACAAAGCCATTGCTTCTATAGAGGGGCTTCTTCACGCGTGGATAAACCTCCCTGGGACCTCACCTAACACAAGACACGAACCATCAACCTGCCGCCCGCCCACCTCAATCACTTTCCTTGTGGCCAGAAAAACCCAGCGCCCCTGCCCCGTCCTCCCCCCAACGTTGAAGCGACACCCCACATCTGCTGCCCGGTCCATCATGGCTTATCTCAAGGTGAAAACTGGCTACTCTTTCTCCAAAATGAAAAATAGCCATCTACTTCGAGCAGGGGAAAAAAAAAAGCACAAAAAAAAGCATTCATCTTTCACTTGCCTTGCCAGCTTCCCCTCCCCCCCTCAAGGTGCAATTACTACCGTGAGAACATGGGTCTGTGTGTCTGTAACCTGTCCCTCCCAACGGTTGTGACGCTAAGTCCACCTCTACTCCCTGTCTTCCTTCCTTCCTGCCCTGCCAGCCCCCATACGTGACACGTATAGACAATAAAGGGCTTTTATGGGGAAGTAAAGGGGGGGGGGGGGGGTTAAGTTGGTAACGAGCGACCTGTGTCAGGGGTCATTTTTCTCCCTAATCCCCTCCCCTCCCCTCGCCTTGCTGCGTCCAGGCAGGTCGCTGATCCCTCCCCCCACCCCCCTCACACAAAGGACAGGGGTGGGTTCTAAACCAGGTGACAGACAGGCCTGACCTCACAAAGCCATCCCTCCCCTTCCCTCCCTTGCTGTCAGGTGCAGAACTTTGGGGGAGGGGGTGGGGGGTTTGGTGTGGGATAGATACTTTGGGGCTCAACACTTTCAGCCTGGCTGGTTTAAGGATCAACACTTCAGGTGAGATGCTTAAGGGATCAACACTTGGGAACCAGATCCTCTTGAGCACAACTCTGTCTCCCCCTTCCTAACCTGGCCTCCTGCAGTCAGCTACACTCTCTCTCTCTCTCTCTCTCTCTCTCTCTCTCTCTCTCTCTCTCTCTCTCTCTCTCTCTCTCTCTCTTGTATCCACTCAGAATACTGAAAGGACCAGTGAGGCATAGTCAGCATAGTAGGTGAACATTAACAAGCTGACGACAGTAGAGGCAAGAGAATTAATCTTGAGAAGGTAAAGAAGAAAAAAAACAGAAAAAAAGGTGAAGATGTTCCCATAACTTATGCTGTCATTTGGGAGGGAGGTGTCAGAGACCTCAGCTTTTCTAGAGGCCAGCATGTTGAGGGCGGGGGCCATCTCCTCTCCCTCGCTGCTTTACCTTCCCTGACCCTGAAGAGAACAAGTGCCCATTTAATGATAATGTGTGTTCTCCATAAAAGAGCAAAGAGTCCTCTGAAGCTGCAGTATCGATGCCTCAATGGCCAAGTATTCGAAAACAGCCCTACTGCAAACTGTTCATCCAGTGTGTAGTCTCGCTGTGATGCCCAAGTGGGATGTGGTTTGAGTTTTTTTTTTTTTTTTTTTAAATTACTTTATTCTTTAATATCGTGGATAATGGACAAAGCACTCCTGTGCTTTTTTACCTCAAGTCCCCGTGTGTATGCAGTTGTGTAAATGTTGTCAACTGTTCCCATCAGCACACAATGGCCTACTTTTATGAAAAGCAGAACAGGATTTAACGTGTGTGCAAGATGCTCTGCTTGCGTTTGCACACGGGACCTCGGTTTATAGTCTCATCCGAAGGACTTTTGGGGGAAATGGAGTCAGCACTGATGTTAACTCCAGGCAGAGTACATTTTTGAGGTGTGTGTGTGTGTGCACGCGTGCGTGTGTGTGCGCGTGTGCGTGTGCATGAACGCACATGCAGGCCAGAGCAACAGGATAGGTGTAACAGTTTTCATATGCTCAAGAGAGTCTACTTAAAAATCCACTAGTCCATCTGGCAGTGGGTAAGCGTATGTGCAGGTTAGAGGAGCAAGGGTGGATTATGGCTCTGTTCTATATTCCACACACAGAGGAGCAAGGGTGGATTATGGCTCTGTTCTATATTCCACACACAGAGGAGCAAGGGTGGATTATGGCTCTATTCTATATTCCACACAGAGGAGCAAGGGTGGATTATAGCTCTGTTCTATATTCC
>CM060346.1:35179141-35186641 GCA_030674155.1 Stramonita haemastoma | reverse complement strand
GAAGAAGAAGAAAATTCACCGTTAGTTGAAGAAGATGGAATTATGTGATAACGCTTTTTTTTTTCCATCCCGTTTCTTACTGAATGTTATCTATGCAATGGCGTGAAGATTTCTAAGTGTTTTGTTACAACAATTTTTTTTTAATTTAAAAAGCCACTTAAACATGGTAAAACTTTAGAAGCATACAACAGAACATTTTCCAAATTGTTCAGATTCATTCGCACGACTAATAACAGCACTTACAAACAAACAACAAATCCCAGAACTAATGCAACGGTGCAAAAACAAGATCAATTACCACACTGATACAAGCCGTTAGGAGTACAAGACAACACAACCTGTGGCTGACAGACCTCATATCAGCCTCCCCGACACGCCGCACACACACACACACACATCACAATCACTGCACTCATTCTCTAATGTTGGCCGCGCACGACCCAGACATGAGCCCAAACCATGCCGCGCGACGGTCACTATGACCTTGCGCATGCGCACCTCCTTTTCCCCCCTTCCCCCGCTCCCAAACTTTGACTTTTGTCAAGCGGTGGCCTCCACACACACCACACCACACTACCGCTGGTCCTTGCTGACGTCACACACCCGCACTGTACACGCGCACCCAGCTCCCCGTTTCCAAACTGTTGGCTAGTCATCCCTAAGATTCACCCCACTGTCCCTTCAGGTGCTTATAATCATCGCCCACAACCGTCGCTGCAATGTTTCAACCCTTCTGCTGCTACTTCACTGCCATTAGTCTCCTTTCGGAAGGCGGAGGAGAGAACCAATCTGTTGGTTTTCGCGCCAGGTGTTGGCTATGAGAGAGAGCGAGAGAGAGAGAGAGAGGAGAGTGCCAATATCGCCGCTGACCGAGGCGGTGAGCAGAGACAGCAAGAGCGCGAGCTGCTGACTGAGTGCTAGGAAGAATATGATCACAAAGCAGCTTGGACGCCCAGTGAAAATGACCCGTATGGTTCTACACAGCAGCAAGAAGTATCTAATCTATAGATCAAAGTGTAGAATGATCGGTAGCAGCCAGGGAGGGCCACAGACAAGAAAGCATCCCTTCATTCCATATCACACAGCCAAGGAAAAGTATCATGCAAGATGAAGACAGCGTCTCACAAGCTGATGTTTACTCTCCGGCAGAGAGATGGCACATCATGTGAAATGCCATTCAAAAGCTTTCCAACATGGCAAGTCAGAAAAAAAGCTCTGTAACATGAACATGAAGGCACTGGCATTGTTCCTCAGAAGTGAAACATGGACAGGCCATTCCACCTGGCCCGAGGCTGATGCCCTGTGTGCTGGGAGGAAGGGGGGCAGACACGCCTGCAGCCTCTCCCCCTGTCCCGACTGCACAGCTTCAGCAGCCATCCCTGACAGCATCAAACCACAGCGCGCCCAAACTGTCTGCTCACCTCCACATGCCCAGTTCCCTGCCTCTTCTCTCATCACATGCTTCCTCCCCCCACACTGATGCAAAGCTCCTCTCTGGACACTGACATCACTTCCTGCCTCACCTACTTATGATCAGTAGGGTAGTCTTCAATCTGCATCCATTCTCTTCAATGGTTGAAATCATCAAATCTACTTTGCAACTAACAACACTTATTCTTTTAAAGTTATTCTTTCCAACTTCAAAAAAAAAAAAAACAAAGGACAAAACAAAGACCCCTGACCCCTTCCTCCCCCCTCTCTCTCTTGTCTATCAAGGTAAGGAAACACACTAAGTACAATACATAACTTGTGTGCTATTTTCATCTTGCACTTGATTTCCTTCAGTGAAGCAACAATAGGAGCTAGCTAAGTAGAGCGCTGGGCAAGGAAGGAAGGAAGGAATGGTGCCCTGCACTGCACTGGGCTGTCAACATGCCACTGCCGCCTGGCCGCAAAAGGCAAAGCAAGCCATGGAGGTCTGTGACTGCCGACTGAACAGGGCTTTTCACCGGGGCGGTCAGGATGCCTCCACTCCCAGCGTTGACACCGTCTGCCGCCCTGACCTCCCACCTGAACACAAGTGTGCGGGCACTGCAGGAGGGAGGGAGGGAGGAGCAGACAGGACAAGGACCCACACTCCTGGGGACATTGGCTGCTGCAGTAGTCCTCCTCCACACCTGGCCCACACCAGGGCTCCCTGTCTGACAGCAGCCAGGCCACACTGCACATCATGCCCTCCACCACAAAGCTGCAGTCCGTCTACCTTAGCGTGCATGTTTCATCCATCGTCTCAGGAGGTGAGAAAAAAGCCCAACCAACCCCGTTTATAGACCTTACATTTCTTCATGCCCAATGGCTGTGGTCTGTGATGTGAGTGTGCATGTCACATACAAAACATGACCCCGACCCCCCCCACCCCCCAGCCAGCGAATGTTCCTGGCAGCACACTTAAGGAAGGAGGCGCCTTCCCGCCGGCAAACCAGGCTTCGTCGCCATCTTTAATTCGCCGTTTTCCCCGCCTTATCTACGCATCAAAACCTTAAAGACCGTTTTGTCGTTTTCATCATTTCAACATTTTGTCTCTGTCTGTAACACCGCCATTCCCTTGCTTACCTCAGCGACGCGATCGTTCCTCCAACTTCAAAGGCTGGATCACCAGTCAACCTGGCTGAAGCACACAATCCACCTTCGAACTCGGGGAGAGAAAAGCCTAATAACACTTTGCAGTACTACCTTCACACCTTGTTCACAAAACAACACATGACACAGTGGTGAAACACTATAGCCCCAAATTCACAATCCAAACTTGTAGGCAGAGCCAAGAGCTCCAAGATGCCACCACTAGCGCATGCGAACGGTGCGACGCATCGATTTCCCCGCACATGCACCTTTCCTCGCTCCTCTCAACGGCCCTCACTCTTTTCTGCTTCACCATTTCCTGATCCCTGACACTTCAGCCACAATACACATGCAAGTCTGAAGAAAAGACATAAGAAAAGAACTGCTGACACGCTGAAACCAGAGGCAGCCATGGCAGCGCGCAGAGAAAAGGCGGTGGCAGCCACAGAGGGAAGGGAAGTAACTGTGTCAGGACTGTGGAGCAGACCACGTGATAAAGGAGGGCGGAAGGGGGGGGGGGGGGCAGGACAAGCAGGCGGGCACAGCATTTCTTGCCCGCCCTCCTGCCACGCTTTCATCGCCTCTACTCCACCTACAATCCCAACTCAAACACCTCTCTCTCCTTTTTAAAAAAAAAAATCTTTCTTTCCACTCCAGCCCACCTTCTCCCCTCCCCTTTTCTCCACAACATATTGTGCAGGGTTGGGAAGCCCTGGTCCACAGGCCTCAACTGTCTCAGTGGGCGAGCAGTGGTGGCGGGGAATCTCAACCGTGTCAACAATCGTCTGGGTTGGAAGCCCCTCCTCCTAACATCTCTCTCTCTCTCTCCCTCTCCCTCCTCTTCCACATCTCCCCTCCCACCCCACCACCACCACTCTGTGCCACTGTCACACCAGGCCTACCTGTTGGCTACCCACAGAAGAAAGCAGGCCCTCTGTTTCTACCTATCCACAGCACACAGCTGACTGCCTGCAAGCCCACTGAACAGAGACTGAAGTAGACATGTGCAGGTCTTGGATTACATCAGAAAGTGGGCTGTGGCAAACCTTGTATTTACAAAGCAGAGGACTGCGAAATGTGTACGTCTCCACACTGAAGACAAATTTGGCAGACGACAGGTAAAGAGTGAGAGTGAGGAGAGAAGGGCAGGATAAGACTGAGGAAGACGGGAAAAAAAACCCAACAACAAAACCCCCCCTTGCCAAATTCTTCCACGACTAGCCTTCGCAAACAACATTTGCTCCAGTCACCTCCAAATGTTTATCACAAGCTGCACACACACACACCCCCCTCAAAACCCACATGGACTGAGCCAGCCGCTAAGCCTGGCCCATTTTCCAATGTCAAGCCTTCAGCCAACACCACAGTCGAGCAATTCATGTGCAATGCAACCTCCACCCTCTCCCTCCCCTCGACACAACACAAGCCGGAAGCCAGCGGCGGCTGCAGCATTCAAATTCAAACTCTTACCTGCGTCACTGCACTGTCAGGCGGGATCTGCTGATTGGGCAACCCTGCTATCTACCAGCCACACCAGGGCCGGCCCAGAAACCTCCACAGCTTCCCCCACCACCCAACCCACACACACGCCACTCCGCCCTCCCGCCCTCCAACATCCAAGCAATCTGTTCCACGCACCACAGTCCATCCCAGCTCTCTGTGCCGTTTTCTCCAACCTACACTGCCGCTCTCTGCATCATCCACATGTACGTATGTGTGTGTGTGTGCGGTGTCTACACACAACCCCCTGCACCACACCAGCGACAGACACTCCACAGCTGGAGAGCAACATCGCAGTGACAGACGTCATTTATGTCATTCACTGACAGCAGAGGAGGAAGGGGGAGGAGGAGGAGGACAACACCCTCCCCCCCCCTCCACACACAAAAAAGTTGAGTCCAGCAATGTGGAAGCTACAGACAGCACACTGACTGAACACCGACATGACATAGCAGGGCTGCGCCACAGTGCAGGCAGCGAGGGTACCTGGCCACTTGCTAACTGCGTGTGGTTTTCTCCAGTCCTCAGGCATTGAGAGGCCGCGCTCCTCCAGTCAGTGGCTTCAGCTAGCTAACTCAGATGTCTGGAGCAGCTTGGGAGACAGACAAGACAGACAGCAAGACCCAGGGATGGTACTTTGGGGACTGGAGGACCTGGGGAAAGGGAAGTGGAGGAGAGCTGCTGAGGGGAGGGAGGGGTAGGGTGGGGTGGGGTGGGGGAATACAGTATATAAACCCTCTGTCTGGCAGCAGCAGCAGCAGCAACAGGCTTCCCCCCCCCCCCCTCCTTCCCTTCCCACCCCCTCCTTCTCCCACTCTCCACTAAGCGACTGTGTGCTGACTACACTGACGTCAGCAACAAAAATTGCTTGCCCGCCACAGGCACAGACAGTGTTCTCCATCAGTGCCAACCACCACCATCACCATCGTCACACCCCCACCACCACTTTATATTGATCTCTCAGCCAAGCCAATGCCAACAGTTCTCATTCCTGTCTCTTGCCACCTTCACCCTCATTCTACTTTTCATCTCCCTCCTCTTCCTATCTATCCTTTCTCATTCCCCCCTCCCCCCCACCACCCCTTTTCCCAAAAAATACAGACATCTAAGACAAAGAACACACACACACACACACACACACACACACACACACACACACACACCACACCACACACACACACCCACACACCACACCACACCACACACACACACACACACACACACACACACACACACACACACACACACACACACACCCTTCAGCCATACACACAAAGTAACTACACAGGTACATATCCACTAAACATAGTCTGGACAAGTTTTATATCTCTAAATGGAAGGGGTGGGGGAGGGGGAGGGGGAGGAATGGTGAGGAAACAATCAGAGAGACAAAGGAGAATGGAAAGGAGAGACAACACACACACACACACACACACAAACAACCAATCTTCTGCATTTTGTAGTCCCTACTATTGCCAAATCCAGGGTTTGCCTACCACCCCCCCCCCCCACTTTTGAAAAAAAAAAAGATTTCCAATTTTTTCTGGTGCGCTGAGGGAGGGGAGGAAAGCCATGGTGAGAGATTGAAGGTAGGTGAGAGGGAGGTAAAGGGGGAAAGGTGGGGGGGAGAAGGGGCGAGGGAAGGGGGGAGGGGAAGCAAGCTGTCATTGGTGGAATGACACAACACAGAACACACTCAGCCCTAGTAGACAGACAGGCAGGCAGGCAGGCAGGCAGGCAGAGAGAGAGAGAGAGAGAGAGAGAGAGAGAAGAGAGACACATTTTGAGGTCACTGGGGCGAAAGGGAGGAGGGAGAGAGGGGAGGAGAGGCAGGAGGGACAGAGGGAAGGGGAGGAGGAGGAGGAGAGAGAGAGAGAGAGAGAGAGAGAGAGAGGGGGGGGGGGAGGAGTAGGAGGAGGCATCTTGCCCCACACTAGACGTGCTGACAGTCAAGGGGAATCTCACACACGCACACACACATACGCACACACACACACACAACACGCACACACACTACACACACACACACACACACACACTGCACACACATGTGCACACACACACAGAATGAAAGGTCTCTGCCTGCACAGCCTGCGCTTGCTAGAGGGTTGAGTGTGTGTGTGTGTGTGTGTGTGTGTGTGTGTGTGTTGTGCAGCTGGTTGCGGCTGTTGCTACAGTTTCCCCTCCCGGCTGTCTTGTCTTGTGTCTGTCTGTACTGTGCCTCTGTGGGCAGGCCCCTGCCACCAGCCTCTGTCCTGCCTGTGAGTATTTTCACTTCTCTCTCTCTCTGTATATGCATTGACATTCACTCCTGTCTGTCTGTCTGTCTGTCCAGGGAGGGTGAAGCTAGCCTGCACTACTAATCACTGCCCAAACCCTCCACTGGCTTGCCCAGCCATTTGTCAACCACTGCTCTTGCTCAGTGCTGCGCCAGTTTACATGCATGGGGACTATTTATAGCCTGCCCCCTCTCTCTGTCTGTCTGTCTGTCTGTCTGTCTGTGGACTCCCTCCTTTGGCTAGGTTAGCCTAGGCCTTGCCCTGTGTGCACCTTTAGCTTTCTTGACAATTGCTGAGACTGCACACTTATCTTTTCCTCCTTGTTGCTGATGATGTGCTTCTGTTCTTCTTTATCTTTTTTTTTTTAATTTCTACATCTTCCCTTTTGTTTTTGTTTCTGTTGTTTGTTTTGTTGTTGTTTTTACTGCCAAGTGCACCCAGTCTTGTTGTGGCTGAGGAAAGGTGGTGAGTGTTGTGAAGGTGTTGGTTGCTGTGAGGACAGAACCAGCACACAGTCTGCACTGCTGCTCCTTTCTGTCAGCAAGAAGTTTTCACCTCAGCACCAGCAGTCAGTCATATTGTTGTCATTTTGTAATGACAATGGAACTGTCCAAAGGGATGATGTAACATCCTTGCTTCTTTGGACAGCTCATTGTCATTACAAAATGACAACGATATGACTGAATGACTGACTGACTGAGAGAGAGAGAGAGAGAGAGAGAGAGAGAGAGAGAGAGAGAGAGAGAGAGAGAGAGAGAGAGAGAGACAGACGACACAGAGAGAGACAGACAGACAGACAGACAGAGAGAGAGAGAAAGAGGGGGAGGGAGATAGAGACAGACAAGACATAGGGAGGGAGGGAGAGAGAGAGGGGGGGGGGGGGGGGGGGTGAGAAGACCAAGAAGGGTTTCAGAGAAGTGCAGAAGAGTACCAAATTTCTGATTGTTTACTCACATGAAACCCAACATCTACATTTTCATGTCTGCCGTTCTTGCAAAAATGATGTGAAAATACTTAACATCACACACTCTACAACAAACATCAAGAGCAACATTTCAAAGCAGGAAGGAAACAAAAATCCTTAACACAGCAAAATCCTTTTACACTACATCTGCATGCAGACACACCCCACACACACCCCACACACACACACCCACACCCC
>CM060346.1:35169141-35174141 GCA_030674155.1 Stramonita haemastoma | reverse complement strand
AATATCAATAATATTCACCTTCCCCAGTCAATGTCAGGATTAAGCGCTTTGATTTGTGTACTCTACAAGATTCAGCGCTATATAAATCTCATACATTATTATTATTTGATTATGTAGTGGTGTTTGCGTGAGTCTAGGTGTGACATCAGTGAACGGACTGAATTCCCTGTTGAAACATTTCAGGACTAGGACTTAAAAAATAAAAATCCTACTATGTCTGTAGGGCCTATGTAGTCTATGTATTATACCTGTGGCCCTCGTCTCTTTCTCGGGGTCGTGTGCTATGTGGTAAAGTGGTACTTGTGGTAAAGTGGACAGGCTGAAGCAAGTGAAGAACTCTCCCCCAGGTAAACAAAACGAAAGAAAACAACAACAAAAAGCCACCCTCTCCTTTGTCCTCACAGCTGGGCTGCCAATGTACAGCCTGCAAATCCCAAGACAAACAATTCTAAATCTCAACAGTCCTGTCCTCTTTGTCAGGGTGTAAATCACTACATTTACAAGATCACCCCCCCCACCCGGGAAATGTTCGGGGAGCGGGAGGTGTTAATTTTACGTTCGCTGTCTCGACAGAGTTTCTGTGTCTGCTAATATTCTTTTCACCGCCATTCTTTTGGGTTGGGTGTTCAGGTGTGTTGACTAATGTAAAAAGGATATGATAACAATAATCATGGTAATGATAGGACACTATTATTTTTATTTTATTTTATTAGTAGACTAGTAGTATAGTAGTAGTATCATGTTGTTGTTGTTGTCATTGTGTCTGCCTGATCATTTATTAATTGCAAGTGAAATTTCTCCAGCCCAAGTTCTACTTTCGACAGGAATATAAGTCGTGTTGTGTTGTGTGTATGTGTGTGTGTGTGTGTGTGTGTGTGTGTGTGTGTGTGTGTGTGTGTGTGTGTGTGTGTGTGTGTGTGTGTGTGTGGTTTAGGATGATGAGGAAGATGATGATTGCTGACATTGTTATTCTGACGATGATGAGTAAATTATAGTAGAGCAGTAGATCTAGTTGTGGTAATAATAATAAAACAACAACAACGACGACGACGATAATGATGTAGCTGATGCTGATAATAATAACATAACATACAACAATAATAACTAATAATAATAATAATAATAATGATGATGATGATGATGAAAATGATAATGATAACAATAACAACATAATAACAACAACAACAATAGTAATACTATATTTTTTTAAAGTATAATGATGATCATCGTTATCATCATCATCACAATCATCATCAGGAGTTACCGCTTCCTTATTATTAAAAAGAAAAACCCACAAAACTTTTCGATTTCCAAACAAAACAGAGAAAACTCGATCCCATACTCAGCCTGAAGACTTTCACCTTATTCTATAGAGAGATCCTACCACACAATCTGTTGACTTCTTTCAATTAATTACTATTATTTTCACACGAAGTCATTGGTGGTAAAAATGATGACAAGTTTTCAGTCTGTATGTTCTTTGTTTGAGTTTCCAGTCTGCCCATACATTCTTTGTTTAAAATGTTCCGTCTATGAAATTTTTTTTTTTGTTTTTTTTTTGCTTACAATGTTCATTTTATAAATTCTTTGCTCAAAATGTTCAGTCTATATATTCTTTGCTTAAAATATTCAGTCTATAAATTCTTTGTTTAAAAGGTTCAGTCTATTAATTTTGTCTAAATTTTCAATCTGTAACCTTTTATTAAAAAGAAAAAGAAAACAGAAAAAACAGTCTGTGCATCCTTTGCTCAAATTTTTAAGCCTGCAAATTCTTTGTTTTCAATTGTCAACTCTGGAAATTCCTCGTTTTGAATTTTTAAGTCTGTACATTTGTGTGTGTGTGTGTGTGTGTGTGTGTGTGTGTGTGTGTGTGTGTGTGTGTGTGTGTGTGTGTGTGTGTGTGTGTGTGTGTGTTGTGTGTGTGTGTGTGTGTGTGTGTGCGTGTCTTCGAGTTTTGAAGTCTATAAATTAGCGTTTGCAATGTCCAACCCTGTAAATGTTTTGTTTTAAATTTTCCTATATCAACATTTCTTTCTTCGTGTTCTCAAGTCTGTAGGGTTTTCTTTTCTTCTTTATTTTAACTTAAGCTATATACAGTTCATTTTCCACTTTTTACATCTGTAAATCTTTGTTCTGAATTTTGATGCCTGTAATTCATTTCTTCTAGTTTTCAGTCAGGACAGTCTTACAGTTTTCAGTCAGGACAGTCTTAAAGTTTTCAGTCAGGACAGTCTTAAAGTTTTCAGTCAGGACAGTCTTAAAGTTTTCAGTCAGGACAGCCTTAAAGTTTTCAGTCAGGACAGTCTTAAAGTTTTCAGTCAGGACAGTCTTAAAGTTTTCAGTCAGGACAGTCTTAAAGTTTTCAGTCTGTGCATACTTTGTTCCAGTTTTCAGTCTGTGCATACTTTGTTCCAGTTTTCAGTAATAGATAAATTATGATTTATTCAAGTTTTCACTGTACATTCTACGGAAACAGACAGACAGACAGAGAGATACAGACAGACAGGCAGGCAGACAGAGACTTCACAGAGACAAACTAAAATAGATGTGAGTGGGGAAGAAGACAAACATACAGACAGAGAGATAGAAAAGAGAGGAGAGAGGAGAGGGGGGGGGGGGGGGGGGGTTCAGACAGACAGAGACAGATAGAGACCCAGCAAGCCAGAAATGCTCAGACAGACAGACAACACAGACAGACAGTAGCTGAGACACAGAAAGACAAAGACACACGCTCAAATCCAAATACCGTTAGAAAAGTAGTATTACTGAAGGAGAGAGAGAGAGAGAGGAGAGAGAGAGAGAGAGAGAGAGAGAGAGAGAGAGAGAGAGAGAGAGAGAGAGAGAGGAGAGAGAGAGAGAGACAGAAGACAGACAGACAGACAGACAGACAGTAGCAGAGACACAGAAAGACAGACAGAGTGAGAGACAGAGACAGGAGACAGACATGCAGGCAGGCAGGCAGATTGACAGGCAGTAGCAGAGCAGAGAGCGACAGAGACAGAGAGATAGAGAAAGACCAGAAAAGGGAAAGCACCGCGCACTTGCTATGAATGTCTATGATTATGTACCATGAATAATCGACAGGATAGCACAGGTTTTCGGGGCGCGCGCGCGCGCGCGCGCACACACACACTACACACAAAACACACACATATACAGAGTCCCTCACACACACACACGGTCTCTCGGTCTCGGTCTCTCTCTCTCTCTCACACACACACACACACACACAAGCGCGCGCGCGCGGACTCACTCACACACACACACACAAGCGCGCGCAGACTCACACACACACACGGTCGATCGGTATCTGTCTGTCTGTCTATCTGTCTGTCTGTCTGTCTCACTCTCTCTCACTCACAAACACTACACACACACACCACACAACCAACACACACACACACCACACCAACACTGCAGCTACTTCAAACCTTGCTTTCATCGTACTAATTTGCTGTCACCTACAAAACAGAAAAATACTATCGTGAACATGGGCCGTTCTGTGTGTGTGTGTGTGTGTGTGTGGGTGTTGTGTGTGTGTGTGTTGTGACGTGTTGTGTGTTGTGTGTGTGTGTGTGTGTGTGTGTGTGTGCTGGTGTGTGTGCGCGCGCTAGTGTGTGTTTGCACACACGCACACACAATCTTTGAGTCAGAAAGGTAGTGAAACTCGCTCAGTTTTGTTGTTATTGTTATTGTTCTCTCCCCCCCCCCCCTTCCCTCCAAGCTTTTCCCCATCAAATGCCGCATCACACTGATAAATGTATAATTATGGGTGTCATACCTCAAATTACACACTGCGCGCACACACCACGCACGCACGCACACACACACGTTGGTTTGGGATTGTTTAGTATGGTTGGTTTATAAAAAGGAAAAAAACAACAAAAAACTTTACGTTGTGTTGGGATTGTTTGCATTGGATGGTTTATATATAAAAAAAAAAGCTTTTGTCTATCTGCCTTTTTACACAAATGTCTGCCAGTATTGTACTGCATTGTATCGTATTTATTGTATTGTATTGTGTTGTGTTGGTGATTGTATTGTATTGTATTGTATTGTATTGTAATTGTATTGTATTGTGTATTGTATTGTATTGTATTGTATTGTACATCATTGCACTACTGCCAGTCACGGCAGATTTATCTCCGTGAAATTCCGGTTGCTCTCCTCAGGGCCAGAACTTTGCCACAAGAGCAGCGCCACCAATGATTTTTTTCTTAATTAAAATAAACCACTATGGGGTGCTAACTTCAGTTACCTCATTAACAGAGAATGAAAAAACCAGGATTCACACCACTCTCTCCCCAAAAGTCCTTCGGATGAGACTTTAAACCGAGGCCCCGTGTGCGAACGCACGCAGAACATCTTGCGCACACGTTAAATCCTGTTCCGCTTTTCGTAAGAGTAGGCCATCGTGTGCCGGTGGGAACAGATGACATTTACAAAACTGCATACACACTGGGACCAGATGTAAAAAAGCACAAGAGTGCTTATTCCATTATCCTCGATATAAAAGAATAAAAGAATAAAATCTCTCTCTCTCTCTCTCTCTCTCTCTCTCTCTCTCTCTCTCTCCCACACACACACACACACACACACACACACACACACACACACACACACACACACACACACACACACACACACACTTTCTTTCTAGGCAATTCCTATCCACAGAAGATGGCCAACGTGTCTCAAATTTCTCTGGCTCGTAATTGTAGAGTTTCATTTTTCATGGACAATAATGATGGTAATTGATGCTCCAGTCAAATACAGATGGGCTAGAGTCAGGGTTATCATCACTCCTTCTAACCATTCGTGTTTCATATCTATAGAACTTCTATCTAGGCTAAAAGAACCAAAAAACAAACCAACAACAACAACAAAACAAAACCCCTTGTTTCCAGTTTGTATCTAAAATCATTATATAAAAAAATCCAGAACACACACACACACACACACAACACACACACACACACACACACCACACACACACACAA
>CM060346.1:35158778-35166278 GCA_030674155.1 Stramonita haemastoma | reverse complement strand
AGTTTTACTAAACAGTCCCTAAAACAGTTTATATCCATGTATTCAAAATACTATTCACATTCAAAATTGCCTTTAAACAGTCTATATGTTTGATATATGTTTTTGACCATGACCAATGTTTGATATATGTTTTTGACCATTCCAGAGAGCGCGAGCGCGAGAGAGAAAACTGTGGAGAATTTAAAGAGGACGAAGATCGTAAGAGGGAAAAGGGGGATTTGCTGGGAAGAATAGAGAAAAATAACACGAGACAGGGGAGGGAGAGGGAGGTAGAAAGCAGACAAAACTTAAAGGAAAAAGGAGCAAAAAAGAAGAAGAAGAAAAAAAACCCCACGCTAAAAGAAAAACATCGTTCATTCAAACTTGTCTGGGTGTCTTACGTGTAGGTGTAGATCAACGCCAGAGTGCCAACCAGCCCCCCCCCCCCCTTCCCCGCCCCCCTTTCCAAAAAAAAAAAGAATAAGAAAAGAAAGAGAAAAAAAGAAAGAAAACTGCCAGTTCAACCTGCAAACATCACAAATAAAAAATGAACCATTCCCAAAGAAAAAAACAACCCCAAAAAAGCCAAGCAGCTAGACTAGCAAACTCTCACAAAACCTGTCTCCTCAACTTGTGATTATCATGCTGATTATTCTGGCTGCGGAGGCAGAAGTGCATGTAGCAGTAAGATACCTACCCTTTCGCCCCAATCTCCGGAACCATCATTTTCTGTCGGTGCTGCTTTAAAAAAAAAAAAAAAAAAAAAAACCAAGCCAAACCCAGAACCCCTGAAAGATGCGTTTGCACATCCATATATTATTATACCATACGAGGGAGAGGGAGAGGAGAAGAAAAAAAATACAGGAGCAAACAAAACTTCCCAACCAAACCTTTTTGTTTTCCCCCCCAAGGACAAAGTCAACAAAACTTCATGAGAGAGAGAGAGAGAGAGAGAGAGAGAGAGAGAGAGGAGAGAGAGAGGAGAGAGAGAGAGAGAGAGAGAGAGAGAGAGAGGAGAGAGAGAACACACACACACAGCCCCTTGAACCTACTTGGATGAATTAAATAAAATATAAAAAAATAAAAAGTTTCTGGAGGTCTTTCTAAAGAGTCACAGGAGTGCTGAGCAGTTTGTTTTTGTTAGGGCGTAGATTGGGCCACCTCCCAAACCTTTCCCCACTTTTTTCAATACTCTCTCTCTCTCTCTCTCTTGCTAGAGACAGTCCAAAATAACGGACAAGGGGAGGGGTAGCGCGCATGGGGTGGGGTGGAGAGTTTGGGGGAAGGAGGAAGGATGGGGTGGGGAGGGAGGGAGGGAGGGAGGTGTCTTGATGTCTGACCTTTCACCCTCTGACCAACTTGTTGCTAGGCTCAAGTCCTAGTCGTCCCTTCCTTGCATCCTCCTCTCCTTCCAAAAGTGCCCCCCCCCCCCCCCCCCCCCTTTCTTCTCCCATTGAGAGAGAGAGAGAGAGAGAGAGAGAGGAGAGAGGAGAGAGAGAGAGAGAGAGAGAGAGAGAGAGAGAACCTTGGAATGCGAGTTGGTTGGTGGAAGGGGGAGGGGGGAAAGGAGGAGGGGAGGGTGGCCGGGACAGTCTGGGACAAGTCCCTGAAAGTATTGAACAGGAGGGAGAAAAACAGAAGTCTGCTGGTAATCTTGACACCACCCTGTCTGTGCGTGCGTTTGTGCGTTTGTGCGTTTGTGTGTGTGTGAAGTCAAGTCAAGTCAAGCCAAGCGCTTTGATTTGTTTTTACAAGATATAGCGCTATATAAATTCCATGTATTATTATTATTAAGTCAAGTCAAACTTTTATTTCCAGATGGTACATTGAATAAGCAGTACAATTGCCTTTTTTCATCAAGCCATCCATCTAAGAAAAAAAGTATATACATGCATATTTGAAAAAGGAAAAACCTTAAGACGATATGCTGTACAAATGAAAAAAATGAAATAGATTAAAAAAAAATTTAAAACACCAAAAAAAACGTGTGTGTGTGTGCGTGAGAGAGAGAGAGAAGAGAGAGAAGAGAGAGAGAGAGAGAGAGAGAGGAGAGGAGAGGAGAGAGAGAGAGAGAGAGAGAGAGAGAGAGAGAGAGAGAGAGAGAGAGAGAGAGGAGAGAGAGAGAGAGAGGAGATGAGAGAGGAGAGAGAGAGAGAGAGAGAGAGAGAGAGAGAGAGAGAGAGAGAGAGAGAGAAGGAGAGAGAGAGGAGAGAGAGGAGAGAGAGAGGAGAGGAGAGAGAGAGGAGAGAGAGAGAGAGAGAGGAGAGAGAGAGAGAGAGAGGAGCTTGTATGTGTGTATACGTGGGTGTGTGCGTGCATGTCCCGTCTTAAAGAATTCATGGAAAATACCAAATACATGAACTAAGAAAACTGAAAAGGGCGGGGGCGGGAGGCCCTGCCAAAACTGGCTAAGGTTGAGAATAGCCATGCAAGTCCGACCTTCCTTCACCTGGGGTAGTGGGGTCCTCTTCTCCACACACAACACTCCCAGTACAGCCCGGCCTGCACAGGACTCCACTTCCATCCACCCAGGCTCAGTTCAGTTCAACCCACAGGCATGCACTTTTAACCTGCACTTGGGGGGGTGACAAACTGCTTTGGTGGCTTTCAAAAAAAATTCATTTGTTTTTGGTTTTATGCTCTTTATTTCTTTTAATGTATCTTACTGAATGAATGTCTTCTCATCTTCTCGTCCTAATCTTCAGAACATAATGACGCCCACAGATTTCACTTCAAATGCTGAGTTGTGTGCTTCATGCCATCATCAGGGACTGACTGATGTTTTTTTTCTTCACTGACTAAAGACTTCTTTTTCATCAATTCTTTAAATCTCCACCCCCTCTTTTTTGTTTGTTTTTGCTTTGTTATTTTGGAGGGGTTAAAAATTTTTTTAATGGGTTTTTATCAGTTTTATCACTCTCCTTTTCATCAGTTTCTGATGTTTATGAATTGCTGTTGTCTGTCTTCCTTTTCTTGACGAATCGTTGATGTCTTCTTTTTTCATCAATTACTGATGTCTTCTTTTTTCATCAATTACTGATGTCTTCTTTTTTCATCAATTACTGATGTCTTCTTTTTTCATCAATTACTGATGTCTTCTTTTTTCATCAATTACTGATGTCTTCTTTGTTCATCAATTACTGATGTCTTCTTTTTCATCAGTTTTTGTTTTCTTTTTTTCAATTACAGTCGTCTTCTTTTTGACTGCACCGTTGTTACTGGGGTTTTTTTATTTTTTTTTAAATCAACAGGGAATACCACCAGGCATCGTTGCAATGTTGGGTACAGTGCAATGAACATTTTCCCCATTGTTTCCTGAAAGAAAGGAAAATGAATTGACGTACGTTTCACGCTGGGGACAGTGTTATCATCGTCGATAGTGTTTTGTTGTTGTTCTGTTGTTGTTGTTTTCTCACCTATTCTTCCTGAAAACAGACAACACGAAGACTAATCCCGAATGACAGACATTCAGGTACAGATTGAGGGGAATGGGGCGGGGGAATTTTCCTATTATTTTTCTGGAACAAACTGTAAAAGATCGATCTTGAAAGCCAGACATGTCCCAATCATTCTATATAACAAATTCCAAACTCACTGTGTGTGTGTGTGTGTGTGTGTGTGTGTGTGTGTGTGTGTGTGTGTGTGTGTGTGTGTGTGTGTGTGTGTGTGTGTGTGTGTGTGTGTGACGGTTCCTCTGGACAGATTCCAACAGACTTGCCTTTAAAGTAGAACACTGTGATATCATTCATTGTCGATATTGTCTTTTTTTCTGATGATCCTTGCACATGTGTGTGTGTTACTTACTCTTTCGCAAATACTAATTTTCATGTCCTGTCCTTTTTTTTCTTCTTTATGTTCCTATCCCTAAAGTCTGGGAAATCTTCCCTTTCCAGACAGGCACACATCGCTTTGGATTCCTGTTTCTGGTGATCTTTGCACATTCTCTTGATCCCTGTTGGACTCGCTGCTAATTATGAACTGTGATATCCTGTTACTCAAAGACATAGATCACTGTCTTGTAGTCATCTGTTTCTGATGATTCTTGCACAGCACTGCTGGACACTGCGCTAATTAGAAGCTTTGATGTCCTGTCAATGTCTTTTCCTTCCGCTCTTCATGATCATACATTTATGTTTCTTTTGTTGTTGTTTGTTGCTTGTTTTTTTAATTGTACACAGCTGGGTATGGATATGGATTGCTTTCATCAATTTTTCTTATTTTTTTTCTGGTCACCCTTGCATACCATACTGCTAATCACTGTTGGACATCGTGCTGTTATCAGATTGGGTATTCTGATATTTTCCTTTTATGGTCATGCAAAAAAGCCAAACAAAACAAAAAACAACTAAACAACACCCTCGGGTCAACTTCTCTTTACTGTTGAATGTAGATCACTTTTTTAGTACTGTTAAATCACTGTTGGGCTATTGTGCCAAAATCAGTTTGGATGTCCTGTCCATGCTCTGTCTCTCTGTCTCTCAGTTTAGTGCCTTCTGGTCAAGTTCTTACGGTTGGAAATAGACAACATTTAGAGTCTATCAATCTTTTTTTAAAAAGTTATTTTGTTTTTGGTGATCCCTGTTCATATTGTGTTAATCAATGTCGTGTATTGCACTCATATCAACTTTGCTGTCCTGTCAATGTCGGTTCCTTTCTGTGTTCAAAGCAATGGAAATATGGCAAACTTTTGGGTTGTTGTTTTTCTTTTTGACGATAGGGCACAGATGACTTCTATTCCTCTTTTTTCTGTCCTGATTCTTGCACAGTCATATCGTTTATCGATACTGGGCACTGCCCTGATGTGAACTGTGGGATGTCCTGTAAGTGTCCTCCCTCATCTTCAAACCAATCACTCCCGGCAAACTTCTCTTCTCTTGCAGTTACAAGTAGAATACTTACATTCACTTTTCCTGAGAACTAATACTGACAGACTTTATGTTCATGCTGGACTCTTGGTATGA
Source organism: Stramonita haemastoma (assembly GCA_030674155.1). Taxonomy (NCBI): domain Eukaryota; kingdom Metazoa; phylum Mollusca; class Gastropoda; order Neogastropoda; family Muricidae; genus Stramonita; species Stramonita haemastoma. The sequence continues at coordinate 35,161,338 of CM060346.1, read as the reverse complement.
CTGACTGACGTATGCATATCTATCTGTCTGTCTGTCTGTCTTAACACGTATCACTTTTTCTTTCAACAGCGTTGTGTTCAAGTCACTGGTTTAAAACCGCACTCGTCATCATCATCATCCTCATCAAATTTTTATTTCCAGATGGTACATTGAATAAGCATTGATTTGCTTTTTTTCTCGCTCTTTGTGTGTGTGTGTGTGTGTGTGTGTGTGTGTGTGTGTGTGTGTGTGTGTGTGTGTGTGTGTGTGTGTGTGTGTGTGTTTATTTTATTCTTTTATATCGACGATAATGGGATAAGCACTCATGTGCTTTTTTTTTATCCAGTCCCCGTGTGTATGCAGTTGTGTAAATATTGTCATCTGTTCCCACCGGCACACAATGGCCTACTCTTACGAATAGCTGAACAGGATTTAACGTGTGCGCAAGATGTTCTCAAGGTGTGTGTGTGTGCGTGTGCGTGTGTGTGTGTGTGCTTGCGAAAGACAGAGACAGAGAGACAGAGAGAGGGAGGGGAAGAGGACACACAGAGAGACAGACAAAGAGGGGACAGAGAGAGATACAGAGAGAAGCAGAGAGAGAGAGAGAGAGAGAGAGAGAAGAGAGAGAGAGAGAGAGAGAGGAGAGAGAGAGAGAGGAGAGAAGAGAGAGAGAGAGGAGAGATGAGGAGAGAGAGAGAGAGAGAGAGAGAGAAGGAGAGAGACAGAGAGACTGTCTAGGGAAAAAAATGTACTCCATGTGCTTTTTTTTTTTCAACAGTCAGCGGTAATAAATATTCAAATCAAAATCTGAGGAACAAAATCATATAGCAATATACATACAGACTAGCTCCCACTTTCTCTTTCTTTTCACACAATATTTCACTCAGCACTTCTGTAACGTGATTCAACTTCCTATTGCGACAAGATCTCTCCGTTACTGTATCACCCATTTTCTCTTTCAATCTTCTTCCTCTCCAACTTTTTCTTTTCTTTTTCTCCTCATCGTCATCTTTAACTGCATCAGCGTCAAAAGCAAACACTATCGCCTGCTGACAGAATGAAGTCTCTGATGCAATATCACGATAGCTGGACTATGTACATCATCGAAAGTTATAGGATATCTTTTCAGACAGATACGCCTCCCTCCCCCCCCCCCCCCTCTCTCTCTCACACACACACACACACAGGGATGGAGACGGGACAGAGAGAACGGGGAGGGGAGGAAGGGGGATGTGGGGGGGGGGGGGGAGAGAGAGAGAGAGAGAGAGAGAGAGAGAGAGAGAGGAGAGAGAGAGAGGAGAGAGAGAGAGAGAGAGAGAGAGAGAGAGAGAGAGAGAAGAGAGAGAGAGATTTGTAACGAAACGAAATTTCATTTCTTAATTTACAGACTTAAAGTATAATGACTTTTTGTTCTTTCAACCCTCTACGGAAAAACAGAAAAAGGTGTGTGTGTGTGTGTGTGTGTGTGTGTGTGTGTGTGTGTGTGTGTGTGTGTGTGTGTGTGTGTGTGTGTGTGTTGTGTGTGTGTGTGTGAGGAGAGAGAGAGAGAGAGAGGAGAGAGAGAGAGAGAGAGAAGGAGAGAGAGAGAGAGAGAGAGAGGAGAGAGAGAGAGAGAGAGAGAGAGAGAGGACTAAAATAGAGCGGGGGGAGGGGGTGGGCATAAAGGCAGAGGTCAGAGAAACTGGGAGAGAGTAGGAGAAAGAGAATAGCCATGTTGATGATGATGATGTTGTTAATAAAGCACTGATGATGACAACATCTCTGTCCTTTATAGTTCCACGGATAACGACGTCATAACCAGTACAAAGAGGACATCATGAAAAGCACCCGATAATTACACACACGCGCGCGCGCGTACAAACGCACAAACACACACACGTACAAACGCACAAACACACACACAAAGCGCGTGTACGTGGAGAGAGAGAGAGAGAGAGGGGGGGGGGGGGGGGGGCAAACTCATACTAAGTAACTAGAAACATTTTCCCCGGCTGTCGTTAAAAAATTGTGTGAACATCCTTTCTGATCAAAGTGAAGAGCAGTAATTATAATGCGGGGGTTCTGGGGGTTCCCAAGCTGCTGAAGCATTATCCAGGCCAGTGTCCCCTAATGTCAAAATGTCGGTTCTTGCACCGCTAGCGGTCTTTAGTGAGATGAAGTCCACGCCATCATCATCATCATCATCATCACCACCATCATCATTATCCTTTATCACATTAAGACTTGTGATGTGTATAAAAAGGTAAAGGTAAAGGTGTCCCAAAACCTAGGCTGTCGTAGGGGAGCGAGGCGTCAGAGACCGCAGCTTCTCTAGGGGCCAGCATGTTGAGGGCGGCGCCCATCTCCTCTCCCTCGCTGCTTTACCTTCCCTGACCCTAAAGAGGGCAAGTACCCATTTACAGCAGGGTGAATTGAGGGACTGTACTGAAGCCAAGGCGCGCAAACGGTCACCCATCCAACTGGTAACCACGCTCGACGCTGCTTAACCTGACTGGGGGGAAAGCGAGCGCTGTGACCACTGAGCTATCCCGCCCCTGTGATGTGTTTAAGCAAAACGCAAAACCTGGCAAAACCTGGCATC
>CM060346.1:35146278-35153778 GCA_030674155.1 Stramonita haemastoma | reverse complement strand
GGATGGTATGGTATGGATGGTATGGTATGGATGGTATGGTATGGTCAGCTAGCTGAACTGGGGCCGTCTGAAGCTAGCAGTGTGGCAGTGTGGAGGGGGGGGAGTTATCCTGCACAGACACATAGTATAGCTTTACTCTCCTCGCCTCACTGACTGGCCACAGCCTCCCCTCAGCTGCTAGTCACTTTCTTCCTCCCTTCAGCAGTTGTGTTGGGAGGAACAAGGCACGGCCAGAGGCCCATTAGTCCAATTGGAAAACCCTCCCCAGGGCCATCATATTCCTGACGGCTCGAGGTAAGTAAGCGCTTGCATCACCCTCCCTCCTCAATACAAAGCCTTGTTGCAGCACCCTCCCTCCTCATCAAGCCTTTGCGCACCTCCTCAATACAAGGCCTTGTTGCAGCACCCTCCTCAATACAAGGCCTTGTTGCAGCACCCTCCTCCCTCCTCAATACAAAGCCTTGTTGCACTGTTCCACGGTGCAGTTCAACGCCCAATTTAGCCAGGCAGGGGGGGGGGATAGGTGTGTGTGTGGGGGGGGGGGGGGAGGGGGGGGTTAGTGGTAGGTTGGCACTTTACATAAACACACCAACAAAACTTGACACTGCAGTTCAACAAATAAACAAGTCTGGTCTGTCCTCTCCTTTTATTTTTAAAGGTTTATTTTTTTAGCGTTTGACCTTTTTGTGGAAACTACTCTTCCATATTTTTAAACTACATCTGCTGCACAGCATTTTGTTTTAGCCATGTTTGAGAGAGAGAGAGAGAGGAGAGAGAGAGAGAGAGAGAGAGGGAGAGGGAGAGAGAGAGAGAGAGGAGAGAGAGAGAGAGAGAGAGAGAGAGAGAGAGAGAGAGACAGAGACAGAGAGACAGAGAGAGAGAGAGCGAGAGCGAGAGAGAGAGAGATGTATTTAGAAACACAAGGCCAGGAATCAATGAATTAACCACAAGACACGTGACACTATGATTGGAGCACAATCATGTCATATCAGCAACATCTTTCCCCGAACTAGATCTAGATTTTCCCCCCAATGAACACAAATATTGTATTTATACAATTTCCGACAAAAATATTCTTAGTCACTGTGTTGTCAATAATCATAGAAAGGAACCCCTAATACTTACGGAAATCTGATAAAATACAGTCAAGGAATTGCACAGCAAACGCAACAGTTGCTTCACAGGAGCAGACAATCCTGAAAGGCTGTGACAAACGTGCTTCGCAATCCTCCTAATCATGCCCCTTTCTCCAACCCTGTCTACCATCATTGCAACTGAAACTTCTTTCCAACAGCCCTCCTCCTCCCCCCCCTTCTCCAATTCCTTCACTTGTTGGCCATCCTGCAACACCCCCTCTGACCAGCCAGCCAGTCAGCCCCATACCAGTGCAGTGGTGGTTGCCTTGCTCCCTGCAAACCAACCTGCAGTAGGCCTATTCCCCGCCACTGCTTTCTGCAATGGCCAGGCCAGGGCTTAATGGCCAGGTTCAGTTCACACACATCCCCTGCACTGCCGCCAGTCTGGTCATCCGCACTCATCTTTTTCTTCCTCACTCCCATATTTCAATCACAATCCCCGCGCTTCCATCAAGATCCCAGCCATCCTACACCATCATTTTGCAGACGGCCCTTCATCAACTAGGGTCCCGTCATTTTTCAGTCCAGGGGGGTTGGGGGTGGTGGGGGGGGGGGGGGGGGGGCAGGAGAGGTATTGGCTTGGCAGGCCAATGGAGGAGGACCCGTCGCCGCCGACTTGATCTGTTTTTCCCTGGGCAGACTATTGGTTAAGTTCTTGCAGAGGGCTACAGATCATCTCCCCTTTTCCCCGAATCATCCGTCTTCCTACACAACTCCGTCCATCTCTCCGCCAGGCTGCGGTGCACAAGTCCACATCAATCAGGCGGCGGCTCGGCCCCTCCCTCTTTACCCCCCTCTCTTCATGGATTTGGGTTAAGGTGATGGTACCAGGTTTGTGCAACAAGGTCCTGATCAATCAGCTCCTCCTTGCCCTGCCTCCCATCGATTATTCAGTCTGGCTTATTTCGTCACTTTTCCTCCCGCAACTTTCACCTTCACTCCTGACCCTCCCCCCCTTTCTCCTCGCTTTCCCCTTTGCCAAGGGTCCCTCCCCAAGCCCCAGCTGAAGTAAGTTGTGATGAATGGGAGACGGATGTGGTCATGTCTGGCACCACGGGCAGCGAAAGGGGAAAGGGGGGGGGGGGGGGGGGGGTACTGTTGAGGATAATGGCATCATCCCCCCCCCCATCCCATACTCCTCTGTACCAACTTCCATTTATTTCGTCTGCGTCTGGCAGCACAATTCGGCCCGCTGCAGACGCTGACTCTAAACTTTTTTCTTCTTCTTTTTTTTTTTTTTTTTTAATCCTGCAGTCTCCTCCTCCTCCCTTTGCCTTTCCTGCAATTGTCTGCCCCGAGACTAAGTGCCTTGCCGACCAGAATAAAGAGTCCGGGAGGGTCTGGACTTGCACCAGAAATCACTCTGTCACCCACCCAGACATCTACTGCTGACGTCTCTCCTTTTTTTTCTCTCTCTATTTCCAGGCTCCCTCCCTCCCTCTCTCCCTCCCATGGCCCCGGGACAATCCGCTTGTTTGCCTCAATGAGATTAAACGTCTCCACGTCGCCTTAGCCCTGCAAATCCCTTGCTGGGGAGTCAGACGATCATGTTCGGCCCTTTCTCCTCCCCAGCATACGACAAGGTGAAAAATGAGGTCTGATTTTTCCACTAGGGTGCCGCAGAATCCAGGCTTGGGCTATACAGAACAACATGAAATTAAAAGCCTAGACAAATGCCTCTGTGCAGGCCAGGCAACCAGCATCCTTACTTGGACTGAAAACGGCCAACACACACATTCACTCAGCAGTAGTGTGGCTTCCATCCCCCCACCCACCCCCACCCCCCAAAATCCCCGAATGATTTACAGACCAAAGGAACTTTGTTCACCAAATTTGTATTTCAAGGGTAAGTGCTGGTTTGGCTTTCTGGTTAAAGCAATCGTGCTGATGTACAGCCGACAGCTAGGACCAACTCCAAGCTGTTGCCTCGTCAATTCTTCTTCTGTATTTACTCCTTTGGAGGCAATTAAGTCATTTTAGACTAATGTACAACTCACTTCATGAATTTTTATCCAACCTTGATATCAGTTTTTTTCATCTGTCCACAAAAAAAAAAAAAAAAATCAAACCAAGTCAAGCTGCCAGAGAGCAAGAGCTTTTACTCGATGTCGCGATATGGGGAAGGGAAAATGTCTAAATCACCTTGGTTCAATGCCCCTTCACTGCAAGGCGATTTAGACTTCTTTTTTTTTTCTTTTTTTTTTTTTTTTATTCATAAACGCGTGAATGTCAAGAAAAGGGGATGGGTAGGGGATGGGTAGGCTGGTAGATAAGGATCATGAGGGGCTGATGGTGAAGAATGCAGCAAGGGGATGCTAATGAAGTCCCAAAGTCTTCATTTTGCCTCAAGTTCCACTGACTGGCAGACAGGTGGCCGTTTCCGCAACTGCTACTACTGGCTACTAGGCTGGACACGGCGCTCCAGGACGAAAATGTGTGTGTGTGTGTGTGTGTGTGTGTGTGTGTGTGTGTGTGTGTGTGTGTGTGTGTGTGTGTGTGTGTGTGTATTGTCTGTCTGTCTGCTGTTGCATGTGTGTGCACGCATGCATGAGTGCTTTCACTCTGCTAGTCCAAGCACAAAAGATACATAGAGCAGGGAAGAAAGGGACGCGGTTTGCTGCTGCCCATGACCACTCCCCCTGTACTCAAAGAAGAGGAAAGTGGTGCATGTAGCCTAGTGACCACTCTTCCCATCCTAGCCCTGCAGCCCACTGTTCCACATCACTGCTAGGCCTAACCAACCACTGCTGCAGGCAAACCAGCGCTCTTCTTCAACACCCCCTCATTTGCTCTGTGCGGATGGATCAGCGTAGCATTTCCAATGTCTACAGCCAGCGGCTTCATCAAATTACAGCCACTGACTTGGTCGGTTCCTTCTTCGCAGTGAGCGTAGGCTGGTTGGCTGGCAGTCAGGTATTTTGATGTGTCTGGAGCTAATCCTTACTTACTTTTCCCCCTCCTCACTTCTCTTCAGACTTCTCTTCTACTACTAGAAGTAGGCTTATACTCTACTGTGGAGGATTATGGCATAGTGCCGGTATTTTTATTTTGCTGTTGTTGTTGCTGTTTCTCGGCTACAGCTCTGAGGTTCACGAATGGTGAGATTTTTTCGTATGCGACCGTTTCTCTCTCCCCCCCCCCCCCCCCCCCCCCCACCCATCTTATTTAGGTAGCCGCATTCCGACTTCAGGAATGGTGTCTAAACACGACACCTGTGTGCATGCAGTCTTTTTTCTGTGATCCGTTCTTACCGGCTCACAACGGCCTTTTCTTTTGAAAGACGGAACAGGTTTTTAACGTGTGCGCAAAATGTTCTGCACGTTTTGGACAAATAATTAATTTCATCTGAAGGACTTTGCCATTCAGTTCCATTTTTGTCGTCAAACTGGGAAGAAAGGGCGAGGCTGGGTACGAACCTAGAGCCTCACGGTTTACTTGTTGGCAGGCGAACGTCTTTACCATCCTGCCACCCTCCTCTTTGCGTAGGTATAAACTTTGCTCGCTGTCTCGTCGTCATTTTTGTTGACCTATGATAATTATAATCTTTATAAGTGATGGAAAAAGATCCCGAACAAATACTTGAACGTGACGTGCTTTAGACTGGCCAATTTTGAAGACTCAAATCACTATTATAAGTAGAAGTAGTACGGTAGTAGTAGTAGTAGTAGTAGTAGTAGTAGTAGTAGTAGTAGTAGAAGCAGCAGCAGCAGCAGTGGTATCCTGCAGTACAGAAAAAGTAATTGTTCTTCCCAAATCATCTCTCTCTCTCTCTCACCCTCTCTCTCTCTCCTCTCTCTCTCTCTCTCTCTCTCTCTCTCTCTCTAATAGTCATATGGTTCTGAGATTTGGGGATCGGATGCAGCAGCAACACAAATTGAGCCAGTACATTTATTTGCTTTCAAGCAATTTTTAGTAGATAAACGAACTCATGATTTCGTCTACAGCGAAACAAATAGACATTAATCCTCTTACAATTTATTCTGCTCTAAGATGTATTAATTTTTTTAAACATAGAAGAGTACAGACTGCTATTCAAATCTTATAGATTGCTTTTTTTATTTAGATGCTAAAGGAAACAAAAAACTGGGCCACACAAATACACATTTGCCAATTACAAATATGGCTTTGTATATGTTTGGTTAAATCAAGGTGTTGGAAATCTAAAAGAGTTTATTGCTGCTTTTTAGACAAGATTGGTTGATTGTTATCGGCAATGATGGAATGTATTCCTATCATTATTCAGTGAATTGATCAGCAACCCGCTACACGTATGGGCCAACGGCCTTTTATGAATAAATTCTTTCAGAGTTCAGAGCTCTCTCTCTCTCTCTCTCTCTCTCTCTCTCTCTCCTCTCTCTCTCTCTCTTTCTCTCTCTCTCCATGCATGCATGCATGCTTGCTTCCGTATCATACCTACACTCATTCTGTACCCACACACTGACCCCACACCACCCCTCTTACACACACACACACACACACACACACACACACACACACACACACACACACACACACACACACGCACGCACGCACACGGCTTCTACTAAGTTTGTTTTTCCTTTTTGTGCTGACAGCTCCTTCCCAAACAGCCCAAGACAGTGCAGCCAAAGCCGAAGGAAGGCCACAGATCACAGGCAGCTGCTGGCTGCCACAAAACCATGACCAGAACAGATGACCCCCCCCCCCCTCCCCACCCTCATCCAACAACACCCCCCCACCACGAGCGGATCACCGAGTGCAGCAGCCAACAACCCCCCAGCCAGCATCGATCCATCCCCCCCCCCCCCCCCCCCCTCACCGTGACCCATTTCACGCTCTGTTGGCCAGACGGCACGTGAAGCCAGCCTGTGGCTCCCACGTCACCCCCACCTCCACCCACCTACTCCCACACAGTGGCAAGCTCCAAAGTGCACGCAACTCAACCCCTACATCCCCCCCCCCCCCCCCCCCTCTGCCCTTCAAGCACCCCGTCCACCTCCACGTTCCCTCCAGGCTCGATAACTTCCTGTCCTCCTGCCCTGTGATCATTCTGCAAGCAGGCTGATCGATACCCCCCCCCCCCCCCTCCTACTACTACAGCTACGCTACAACCACCACCAAGGTCAACGCTCCGACACGGCACTGAATTCTGGTCATCCACGGTCGTTGCTCTCTCCACTGAAGTCTCCAGAGGGTGCAGGGGGGGGGGGGGGGGGGTGAAACATTGGTTGCGTCATTGTCGACGTGTGCTGGGCCAAGCCTACCCCCAAAAAAACTTGCTGTAAAAAAGAGGGGGCGGGCCTCTGTGAAATCTGTCTTTCTCATCATTATCATCATCATCATCATTATCATCATCATCATCACCTTGCTTCGTGTCTTGAGTTCAGAGTGTTTAAAAATGTCAAAAAGCCAGTATTCGGATTAAAATTATGTACAGGTAATTCCACGGGCTGGACAATGAAGGACATTGAGAGAGAGAGAGAGAGGAGAGAGAGAGAGAGAGAGAGAGAGAGAGAGAGAGAGAGAGAGAGAGAGAGAGAGAGAGAGAGAGAGAGAGAGAGAGAGAGAGAGAGAGAGAGGAGGAGGTGGTGGTGAAGGAATGGGGGAGGAACGAGAGACGGAGAAAGTGAGGAGGGAGGGATGGAGGGGAAAAGAGATATATTTAAGCCATGGTTTCTCTATGACATGTATATCTGTTGGATTTCCATACCGTCAGACCATAAAAAAAGTAAAGATCATGATTACCCTAGTAGTCAGAACATTGCGCTCGCAATCTGACGAATCCGGTTCGAATCCTGTTCGCGGGAATTTTTCTGCTGAAGTTAACATCAGTGCTGACTCCACTGCCCCAAAGAGTAGGCCATTATGTACCCGTGGGAACAGATGACAAAATGTATAAAACTGCACACACACGGGGGCTGGATGTAAGAAAAAAAGTACATGAGTGCTTATTCCATTATCCTCGATATAACAAAATAAATGAATTACAAAAGAGAAAGAAAGAAAGAAAGAAAGACAGAAGACAGACAGACAGACAGACAGACAGACAGACAGACAGACAGACAGAAAGGAAGGAAGAAAATAAATAATAAATAAATAAATAAATAAATAAATAAATAAATGAATTACAAAAGAGAAAGAAAGAAAGAAAGAAAGACATAAGGACAGACATAAAAACAGACATGGAAAAGACATTCTTCAGGGCTCTCTGTCTGATTGAATAGATTGTTAAAGACTGCCAGGTCTTCATTAAAAAATTTGAAACTATAAAAGAATGCTGGAGGTAAAAGCCACTCATAGGGAAACAGAATACAGTTGCCGACAGGAAAAGAAAAAAATGGGTGGCGCTGCTCTTGTGGAGAGCAGCACGAATTTCATGCAGAGA
>CM060346.1:35138778-35141278 GCA_030674155.1 Stramonita haemastoma | reverse complement strand
GCTGTGAACCCAAGGGGCAGGAAAGAAATGAAAGGTACGTTTTTCATTCAAGTCCTTGTGATAATACATTGATCATATGCACGAGTGTCGCTTCGCGACGGCGCACGCGCCACCGATCTTTGTTGGAACTTTTTTTCTTCTTCTTCTTCTATGCTGGTCATGTTGACAATGTCCTGTGAAGTGGAGGGTGAGGACCGGCCACGTGCCCTCCCTACACTACATCTAGTCGCTTTTTTTTTTTTTAAAGTATGAACAGAAGACTGGGGTGTAAAAAAAAAAGGGGGGGGGGGGGTATGTTACTCTATCTCTCTCTCTTTGGGAGGTGGGGGGGGGGGGGGTGGGGGCAGAAGGAAGAGGAGGGGTAGTTCTTCTCTCCGTTCGTCAGATGGTTTAGACAAGTTTCCAACTTGTTGAGACATCTCAAACCACTGCCAGACAGGAGGGGGGGGGGGGGGGGGGGAGGGAGAACAGAAAGAAAAACTGGAAAAAAAAAAGGGGGCACACATACACTCGCGCTCAGAGGGACAGTGAGCATACCCCGACAGCGTCGACCCCGCTACACCTCCACCCCACCCCCTCCACACACAAACGGCCACTCCATTACATACTCCCCCCCCCCTCCCCCCCGCTTTCCTCTCATGTGGCGAGTGGTTCCGATCAATTCGTGTGCATTATGCAAGCGCATTTCTCACCAGTGCCGATCACCGCACTCAAGGCTGCAGACGAAAGAGAAGAAGGGAGGAGGGAGGGGGGGGGGGGGGTGTCTGTGTTTGTCCAGGGACACCTTTTCTCCCTCGGCCAACTTTTTCCACACAAATGCAATTTTGCTCTCTAAGGCACACGCCAATTTCGTTCAGCCCCCCCCCCCCCCCCCCCCCCCCCCTCCCCCTATACACTGCCCATTTACCCCCATTTCTCCCCCCCCCCCCCCATTTCTCCTTGTCTGTGAGTTCACACACACACACACACACACCACACACCAAAAAATGAAAGAAATGGGGGAGGGGGTGGGTGTGGAGAGAGTGGGGGTGGAGACGAGACTATGTTAGTTTGCAGACACTTTGACTAATGTAAGAGAAATGGAAAGCATTCTGTTCCGAGAACCTTTTGCTTGCGGGGCTAGGGGTATAACATCTCTTTTACCAAGTTGGTCTCTGTCTCCTGCTGCCTGCCTCCCCCCCCCCCCCCCCCCCCCCCCGCCCCCCTTCTCTCTCTCTCTCTCTCTCAGTTCCTTGCACTACTACGAATAATGTTTCTTTTCAGCAGGGGACGCAGTTCAAGCATACACCATAAAAAATTTGTTTTAAGGGATTTTGCTTTGTGCAGGAGGTCTTACATTTTAAAAAACTTGAGTAAATAAATAATATATATATATACATATATATATATATATATATATATATATATATATATATATATATATATATATATATATATATATATATATATATATAAGTACACACACACGCGCGCGAACGATTAATAATTTCAGAAAAGAACACAGGTAGCAAATGACCTTGTGGCCCAAAGACAGACTCCTGTGATTACCCCCTTTGTGTTGTTGAGGTGAGAATGGGGTAGTGCTAAAATTAGCCGTTTGTACCTAGCACTCTTCATAGTTTCGTCTTATTTATTTACTTATTTAGTTAGTTAGTTAGTTATACCACTTCATGTCACAGCAGATTCCTCTGTGTGATATTCGGGCTGCCCTCCCGGGGAGAGCACGTCGCCACAAGTGCCCCGCCACCTTTTTTTTTTTTCTTTTTCTTGTCTGCAACTGTATGTTTCCCCTTTCAGTGTTTTCTTTTCTACATAATTTTGCCAGAGACAACCCCTTGTTGCCGTGGGTTCTTTTACGTGCGCTAAATAATGATGTGTAACACACGGGACCTTGGTTTATCGTCTCATCCGAAAGACTAGCGCCCAGGCCACCGCTCATGGTCTAATGGATGGGGGGAAAAGTTTTGGGCCCAAACGGGATTCGAACCACTGCACACTTCCGACCCGGACTTTTCGCTTTTATAGGCAGGCACGTTAGCTCTAGACCACCGATCCATGTTTTCATGATTCTTGATTATTTTTTTTAGTCAAGGCATCCTGTGTTTAGCTCTATTTTGTGTCCTTAGCTTCATCGTACATACACACACATGCATGCACAGGCACTCTGAAAGTGGCATATTAGAGCACTATACCATGAATTTCCTCTTGCTATTGTTGTTTGTTTAATTAATCAAGTATCCATATTCGCATATAGCTAGAGAAAAAAAATCTCTGAAATACTGGGAAAAACGTGACCCTCCCCCCCCCCCCCCTCTCCAAAAAAAAAATCTCTACAGACCACGCTGAAACAGATAAGAAGGGGGGGGGGGGAGGTTTCAAAAAGTGGTTCTATTACAGTAAACAGAACTTGTGTGTCCTGAACGCTAATACTCCTGGGGTTAATTTGTTTTACTTGGCTGAGACAGTGTCCCATCCCAACAGTTACTGCCTTTCCCGATCT
>CM060346.1:35129043-35136543 GCA_030674155.1 Stramonita haemastoma | reverse complement strand
TAAATAGATACCCCCCCCCCAAAAAAAAAAAAAAAAAAAAAAACACACACAAAAAAACCCCATAGAAACAACAGAAAAAAAACACTTCTAAGCTGAAATTATATAAACCTGAAGACGGGACTATGTACAAGGGATTGAGCAATTTCAATCAAAAGAATCTGATGTAACATTACATTCTGAAAAGTTTCTTCAGAAAAATTCAGGTCTGTAAAATGTTTCGAAGACACAGGAGCACTTTACTACAACTGTAAAACATATGACACAGGCTAAACTTTTGTCCACAAATGCAATTTACATTTTTACGGTATTTCGTTTTGATAGCATCAAGTCGAATTCGCCTCTGTGTGGTGTTGTGTGTGTGTGTGTGTGTGTGTGTGTGTGTGTGTGTGTGTGTGTGTGTGTGGCCAGGCCCGTGTATAAACTGACAATTGTATTCTGGCCTGACACCAGATTGTGAGGGAGGGCCAACACAATGAAACTGGAGAGGAACCCTGAACAAAGTCTGTGTGGCCTTCTACTAAAATCGATTTATTGATCTGGGAAGCAAGACATTCTTCCCAACTTCATCTTTTTTCATAATATATTCACCTTTCACAGACTTGTGGCCATGACTGCCTTTTCTTTATAGCTTTTCCACTGTCTAGGAATTCTGACTGGTAGGAGAGAAGGAGAAAAAAGTGGAAGGGAAAAAAATTACAGCAACACAATCATGCACATAAAAAACAAGCACACATCATAACAGACTACTTTAACCTACCGTATCACTGGAGCGAGTTGTTGATTTCTATTGCCGACTTTTGCTGAACTTGCTGTGAAAGTGGTTTGCTTGCACATCCTCACCCACAAGATTCGATTGATCTATCAACTTTTACTTATTCTTTCCAGTCAAAACTCTAGATCCGCACATGTAAAGAAAGAATGCAGCCCCACCACCGGTGCCAAAAATCCCCCCACACTCATGATTTCGCAAAACTGGGCCACTTGTTTAGGTCAGCTGCGCGCCTTGCATTCGTTATTGAATCATTCTGGGCAAAAATACTAAGCGATCAAATCGATCCTCACCCCACACATAGTAATTCCACTTCCAAAAAAACAACTGTTTTGCCGGCTCGCTTTGGCGCGAACACGTGAAGTCGTCTGCATTACGCCATTTCTTTTTAAATAATTGCGCATGCGTTGCATTGTTGTCGTCTGCTTTACATTCCGAGACACGCGCGGCACGTTAAGCGAGATTACACAGGCACAGAGAAGGCTTTCTCGCTTTTTAAAGCGGGGCTGCCTTTTTCAGGCGCTCTCTCTCTCTCTTTCTCTCTCTTTCAACAGCTGGCGAGAAGTTTTGAAGAGTTTGGCCCACTTCGAGACGTCTGGCGTTTACGAATCGAAGGACTGCGTTGATCTAGTTTTAAAAGTTTTGGAATCTCCTATTAGTTTTAATTTGGTCTCGTCTGCAACCGTTGTTGACTTAAAGATTTTTTGGCTGAGCTGAGCCAATACTCATTATGAGTATTGACTGAGACATTGTGACTCATTCCAGTCTGTGTACGGCACCTTAAGAATTGTGTAAGGATTGATTTTCCCCCTGTCATACGGCATTATTTCTGTGTATACAAGTGGTTTCATTTCACCCGTGTATGTATGCAAACATAAATATTACACACACACACACACAACACACGCACACAGTGCTGAATCTTGAATCTTGTGTGTGTATCAATACGACAGTGTGTGCGCGTGCGTGCTTGTGTATCTGTGTGTGTGTACGCGTGCGTGTGTGTGTGTGTGGTAGTAACAAATTCCCTCCGTCCGACCTTCATAACTTCCAACCGCTTGAGCAGAATAATTATGGTCAGAGAGAAAAATATTACCATCATTCAGCCACTTCTACTAGGCTAGTCTGCTCCTACATATCGCATAAACCACTAACCGAGCTTAACAGTACTACTTCCAACCATTCTCGCTTTTGTCTCTATCCACGCACACCCTTTTCCAGTTTCCGCAGCAACCTCAGTGAAAACGCTGTGTGCATGTGGTCAGTCACAGCCACCTCAGTGAAAACGCTGTGTGCATGTGGTCAGTCACAGCCACCTCAGTGAAAACGCTGTGTGCATGTGGTCAGTCACAGCCACCTCAGTGAAAACGCTGTGTGCATGTGGTCAGTCACAGTAACCCCTGACTTCCTTCAGTCTGGTAGGGAGGGTGGCACTCTTTCTTTAAAAAAAACAAAACACTTGTTTGTAAAGGTAAAAAGGTAAAGGTGTCCCATAACCTGTGCGGTCGTAGGGGAGCGAGGCGTCAGAGACCTCAGCTTCTCTAGGGGCCAGCATGTTGAGGGCGGCGCCCATCTCCTCTCCCTCACTGCTTGACCTTCCCTGACCCTAAAGAGGGCAGGTACCCATTTACAGCTGGGTGAACTGGGGGAAACTGTACTGTAGCCAAGGCGCGCAAATGGTCACCCATCCAACTGGCAACCAGGCTCGACGCTGCTTGACTTGGCTGGGGGGAAAGCGAGTGCTCACTTGTAGGCCTATGAAACCTGTCCTCTAATTCAGTCAGTCATTGCAAATCTCATCTGCCGGAAGCGCTCTACGGAGAGAGGTGGTGTTTTGTTGTTTGTTTTTCCGACAGACTTTTTTTCCCTTTTTCTTGCCGTGGGTTCCACTAGGTGAGCTGAACGCGTATTTCACACGGGACCTGGGTTTATCGTCTCCTTCAACAGACTGGGCCTAGCACCCCGACTACCACTGGAAAAGGAGGGGGGGGGGAGGTTTGGGCTCAACTGGGGATGGAATCCACACTTCTTGTTTTCCAGACGGGAGAATCACGAAGACGGATCAGCCAAATCGCTTGAAGAAGTCCAGCTTTCATAGAAAGAAACAGTGCAATTCATAAGGAATAATTTCAGGATTGCTGGATTGTCTTCTTTCTCTCTCTCTCTCTCTCCTCTCTCTCCCTCTCTCTCCTCTCCGAGCTCCATCATGTTAGACACGCATGTACAGACAGGTCTGTGACGTCATACGCCACAATAATGTAAAGTTTTCGTGGGCTTTTTGTCTTTTTAAATTTATTTTTATTCCCCTCGAAACTAGGCCGCGATAGTGCTGAAACAGTAGCCGTGAATGTAT
This sequence comes from Stramonita haemastoma, assembly GCA_030674155.1. Classification (NCBI taxonomy): domain Eukaryota; kingdom Metazoa; phylum Mollusca; class Gastropoda; order Neogastropoda; family Muricidae; genus Stramonita; species Stramonita haemastoma. The sequence goes on along the minus strand of CM060346.1, from coordinate 35,133,421 downwards.
TACTGTTGTTTATCTATCTGGTGGATCTAGAGTGGATGCAGACTAAGTATAAAAATTCTGTGCAATGAATATAAACACACCACACAGTTTGGGGTAAAACTAAACCAAAAAATGATTCAAAGATTCTGTCCCAACATTTAGTGGTTTATGTTTTATAAAGTGCAAAATCAGACTGTAGATTCTAGTTACCCAGATCTAACTTCTATTGTCATTATAAAGACATAGGGTTCATGGAGTCCGCAAAATATTTCTTGGGAAAGTGAAGGAAAGGGAGGGAGAGATGTGTACAAATCAAACATAGGCCTACACAATTTTCAGTTGCGGAAAGAAGGGAACTTAAATAGTTATCTAGATTTCATAGGGCCAAGTATACAGAGACCACAGACAACTCCCATGGAGTGGAACCACAAAGTACTAGGAAGAGCTGGGAACTGCCAGGAGTGAAGGAAGCTGGTCGCAAAACCTTCAGTGGCACCCCAACGGTCAACCAGACTAGGGATAGGTGAGGGCGAAAGTGACACGACAATTTGAATGCCAAGTGCATCTGTATTTGTTAAATAATATTTCCTAACAGATCAAAAGAAACCCATTTGAACCATTTCCATTGGAACACTTAGATCTGAAGGACACATCCCTATTGATTGTATCCTACACACACAGACAGTATAGATCCCTAGTTTATCCTGTAGAGAGACAGTGTAGATCCCTAGTTTATCCTGTACAGAGAGACAGTATAGATCCCTAGTTTATCCTGTACACAGAGACAGTATAGATCCCTAGTTTATCCTGTACACAGACAGTATAGATCCCTAGTTTATCCTGTACACAGAGACAGTATAGATTGACCCATGTTCACACCAGTGGGCATGCAAGTGTACTGCATGCAAGTATACCGCATGTGCGCGCAAATGTTTACTCCGGCGGGCTTGAGTGTTTTGGTAGACAGAGGTCAGTCACTCAAAGCACCAGTATATAGATATGTGCACTGTTTGCACAACATCTCTTGAAAAAAACTTATATAGATCTGCTGGAGTGTTTTCCTAGCCGACCCATCATTCCAAGTACATGGGCACTTAGCAACCATCGCCTCTCTTGGTACACACTTCAGTGCCGCCATCTTTTCATCTGGCCTGAAGCACATCTCTCACAGCACAGACACTCACTCCGCCCGCCTCATCTCTTCATCTACCAATTACAGAACACACCGGAAGTGGTTCTCAAGGGTTGGACTGTTCTCAAGAGGTCCTGAAATGTATGAAAAGTCTTCCAAACCAAAAGGTGTATGTAACACATGAACTACAAGGAGACAAATTTCGTGCCAATACTTAGGGTAATTCTCTCTCTCTCTCTCTCTCTCTCTCTCTCTCTCTCTCTCTCTCTCTCTCTCTCTCTCTCTCTCTCTCTCCCCTTCCCCCTACCACCCGTTCCTCGGTTCGGGTTTTGAGATTGAACAATTGTAAGATTTTTGTGTGGACAGATCGTTAAGGTAGCCGCATTCCGTCTTCATTTGTTTGTAAGAGGGACAGTGTTCTGTGCTCAATGAGGTTACTGTGGGATGCCGGGAAGGGGGGGGGGGGGGGGGGGGGGGGGGCAAGTCAGAATAAATAGCATCCCAACCTTCTGGAAATCAGTCTATGTGCGAGAAATTTCCTCTTTTCTATCCCGCTCTTGGTTTCTGCCATGTTCTTTTTCTTCATGTCACCTTTTTCTTGTCTATTTTCTGCCTTCTTGGTCCATTCATCCCCCCCCCCCTTTTTTTTTTATCCCCAGAAAGTCTTAAAAGATAACAACTCTCTCCCACGCCGAAGTCGGATGGGCTGGGCCTGACTTGACAGGCTCCTAATGGCAGCGCAACACAACTCTGTTTCTATGACGGACAACAGTAGTTGATGTCTGAGCGTTGGAGGAAGAAAAAGAAGAATTCTTGATGTAGACTGTGGTACTGAGGAAGCGACAAACGATGGCGAGCAATTAGGATGAACACTTATTTACGACCGCCACACAAGTAAAACACTTGCACGATAATGATGCTGCAAATGTGGCCAAGATTGTCTCTAACCTAAGAAATTGTCATTAACAGTTTGCCACATCGGGTTTTATTCCGAATGGCATGGCGCAGCGACTTGGCAGGTGGCACTGTGGCGATCTGCTGTGGTTGGGAAAAAACTATAGTCCATGTTTTAGGTAGAGAAAGAACGCCTGCCGTGATGTGATGTGGTCTGCAATGCTGCAGTATGAGAAAATCAGAAGTCCTCAAAATAAGAATGGGCCAAGTCGTAAAATAAGCACGCTCACCTGTTGCTCGCTCTGTGTGTGTGTGTGTGTGGTGTGTGTGTGTGTGTGTGGTGTGTGTGTGTGTGTGTGTGTGTGTGTGTGTGTGCGCGCGCGAGCAGGCATAAAAATTGAAGGCGCAAACTCTCAAACGTGTTCCGTTTTAACCCACCGTTTGAAAATGAGCAGAAAAAGATTGATATTTCAATCAATTTATTATGAGTCAGCTGACTGATTTTGTGGTGAATAATAATAATCATTATCAACATCATCAAATTTGACAATATCATCATCATCGTTATCATCATTTATTTATTATTATTATTATCATCGTCATCATCATCATTATTATCATTATTATTATTGTTGAGAACATGAAGGGAGATAAGCGGGCAGAAGACAAAATACTGACACTGCTCAGCAAAAAAAACCGGAAGAATGTAGGTGAAGAAGAAAAAAACCTACTGATACCTCTGCTACTTCTCTTACTACAACCAGACTACTTCTATAATTAACTAGTATTAATTTCTATTTTACTCCTTCATATCGAGTCATGGACCCTCACAGCGGATCTGGAGAGGAGAATACAGGCCACAGAGATGAGATGCTTTCGCAAACTCCTTGGCATCTCTTACAAAGACCACATTAATAACGAGGAAGTGAGAATCGGAATCGGTCAAGCCATCGGGCCCTTTGAAAATCACCTGACCACAGTCACAAAACGCAAACTGAAGTGGTATGGGCACGTCGCAAGATCAACAGGCTTGCCAAGACGATTCTGCAGGGAACTGTGCAAGGCGGGAGAAGGAGAGGCAGGCAGAGAAAGAGATGGAAGGACAACATCCGAGAGTGGACGGGCCTCAGGCTGAGTGACACCCTGAAAAAGGTCGGGACAGAGGGAAATGGAGAGAGCTGGTTGCGAGGTCTTCCGTGGCGCCCCTACGGTCTAAATAGACTACGGGATAGAAGAAGAAGAAGAAGAAGATCGAGGATAATGGAATAAGCACCACCGGCACACGATGAAAAGATGAAGATGAGAGAGAGAGAGAGTGAAAGACAGACAGACAGACAGACAGACAGACAGACAGACAGACAGAGACGGAGAGACAGAGAGAGAGAGAGGAGGGGGGGGGGGGTAACAAGGACACAGCAGACAAAACACAGAAAAGACTCTGGCCAAACAGAATGAGAACCATCCAGAAGAAAAAAAAAGAGAACAGAACGAGTACAGGCCTGATAATGATGATCCCTGTGGACATAGCAACGGAGGTAGCAGCGGGTAGAAGGAGTGGGGGGGGGGGGGGGGGGAAGGGGTGGCGGCGGGGGAGGCTGAATAAGCACCATAAATGGCCCAGAAGGAAGAGGAGAGAGAGAGAGACTGATAATACCACCATGGCCAAGAGCGTGGGGCTCCTAGACCAAGGATAGTATGAGAGAGAGAGAGAAGGAGAGAGAGAGAGAGAGAGAGAGAGAGAGAGAGAGAGAGAAGAGAGAGTCCAGCACAAGCGGACCAATCGATACCCCCGACACAAAACCCGCTCGGCAAGACGACCTCCCCGAAAAGCCGCCTCCCAAGAAAGGGGGACCTCCGTGAATCCATTCCGCCCTGTACTGCACTGCTGGGGATGGTGGGCTATGGTCTGCCCTGCCCTGCCCTGGCTGGCCCCTCTCCTCCCAGCCTCTCTCACATTCTATGGAACGCTGCTAGTGTCAAAACTTTCCGTCTTACTTTTGGCTACTACTACTAGTACTACTACTACTACAACGGTCTTTTCTTCACACACTTCAAGAGTGCGGTGCTGCTTGAAAAAAGAAACAGATAGATCTAGTACCGGCCAGCGTGGATGTTGTGTTGTTTTTTTTTAGTAGTTTTTGGTATTGGGTGGGTTGGGTTTTGTTGTTGTTTTGGTTATGTTTTTTGGTTAGTATTGTTTTTGTTTGTTTTAGCATGAGGGATGATGGGGATGCGTTTGTTTGGGGGGTTGTTGCTGTTCGGTTGTTGTTTTTTGTTCCTAGAGGTACAGCGCTGTCTCTGTCTGTCTCTGTCTCCATCCCCTTCTCTCCTCCCCCTCCCCCCCTCTCTGTGACCCTGAAAGATATAATTCTG
>CM060346.1:35121543-35124043 GCA_030674155.1 Stramonita haemastoma | reverse complement strand
TTCAAAGTTGCCAAAGGAGCTGGCGGAGAAGGAAAAGAAGAGGTAGGCTGGCTAGATCTCGTCCTGAGTGTATGACTGAAGGTAGAGAGAGAGGCAGGGAGCCTTCATTGCGCACACCATGACCACAACAGACAGACAGTGCAGGGGAAAGTGACCCTTCCTTCCCCTCCCCAAATGGACTGACTGACTCTCACCTCCCACACAGCACAGCACAGGCTGACAGGGGACAGGCTTTCCTCTGCCCTCTGGCTGGCTGACGGCAGGTAGTCACAGACCCATAATGGAGTCCCCCCCCCCCCCCTCTCTCTCTCTCTCAATCTCTTCCCACGCCACTCAACAGGCCAGTACACTACACTTTTACAGCTACCATAGTGCTCTTCTCATGTTTACAGACACAGGAACAGACACCACCAATCACCACTGCCACTACCATCAGCCACCACCACCACCCCCACCCCCGCCACCCTCATCAGCAGAACAAGTCAAGTTTGGACAACGAAGTAAGTGTGTACGTCATCAAACAGGAAAAGGACCAAAGAAGACCAGCATTCCCCCCAAAGTCATAAATCACAGAAAGAATTGCATATAGTCTAGATCTACTTGCACTCCCCCCCCCCCCCCCCCTTTTTTTTTCAGTCACAGAGAAGATTGAACATTTTACAACATCTGAAATTGGTCGATCACAGACAGGATTGAATACTTGCATTTTCTGAAAATGATCAGTCACAAAGAGGATTGAATGCTTCCATTTTCTGAAAGAGGATTGAATGCTTGCATTTTCTGAAAGAGGATTGAATGCTTGCATTTTCCGTATGTGATAAATCACAGAGAGAATTGAATCTTTGCGTTTTCTTAAAGTGATAATTCAATGTATTTTCTTTACAACTGGAGACCCCCTTTTTATTATCGAAATCAAGTGTACAAAGTGTGATGAGGATCTCTTTCTAGTACACTAGTTCACTGTTCAACCACAATCATTTCAATCACTGGCAAGAATCAAAGCTAATTTCTGCTGATAAGTTTTCAAGGTACAATCTTAAAACTGATATAGATCTTTGATACGCGACATAAATTCATAGCAGTTAGCAAGCATGTTACTATTCATAGATTTCAGAGTAGCTTTTGATTGCATTGAAGTGGGGATGCATTCGCAACTCGATGTTAACAGTACGTGGTTTTGTGATCTGCAGATGGGTTCCAACCTTTTACATGAACATAAATGCAACTGTAAATAGTAGTTACTGTGCAAGTTGGTTCATCGTTACAGGAAGGTGTGGGCAAGGAGATATCATGCCTCAACACTTATTAAATTTTAAAAATAATTTCTAGTTCTTAACAAAAAAAAAAAAAAAAAAGGAAAGGAACATTTAAAGAGATCTTGTGTCAACATGTCTAAACACCCAACCTCTCAATTCCTGTTTGAATGCTATGCATGGGTGACTGACAGTGCTGGTCACTGCTATAGGCTTTTTGTCTTTGCTTCTTTGTTTTTTTCCAAAGCAACAACAGGCTTTGCATAGTTTTTTGTGTGTCTGTCGTTGTGTTACCACCTCCCTAACATCCATTACGACACATTCAATTCAATTTAAATTCAAAATACTTTATTATCTTAAAAACAGAGAAATTCCTGAGAGTTAAGAGCCATACATAAAACAGTAAACGTGTAAAAATAATATTAAAGACATATATAGCACAACACAGGTTCTGAACATCAGCGCGCACCCAATCACAATATAAAGAGCACCCACAAATCCGCAATTCCTCAGCCAGTTATAAGCTCACCCAAGCAAAATCACAAACATTTGTGTGCGCACTAGTATGCCCACGCATCCACACACTCGCACATGGCTCGCATACACGCACGCACGGACACACACACACACTTTTTCTTAGATGGATGGCTTGATAAAAATAAAAAAAGCAAATGCACTGCTTACTCAATGTACCATCTGGAAATAAAAGACTTCACACACACACACACACACACACACACACACACACACACACACACACACACACACACACACACACCATTGAAAACATTAGCCCACATGCGCATGCATTTTTATGAAATAATCCAAATTGTTATAACATATTGTAAGACAAATATTAATTAAATCAGTACTCTATTCTATTAAGATTTTATTTTTTTGAAAAACCCCATCTCCCCTCGCACATGCCTGCCCACCATCCTTTCTCATCATTTTCTTCACCCAGGCAAACCACCTCAAAAGGCAAAGTCAATCTCCCAGTGGAAACCCCACCCCCCAAAAAAATCTAAACAAAAAAAACAAAACAAATAACAACAAAAAACCCACTGTTGTTTCTTTTCATTTTGCTCAGTTTTCTGGCACTTGAGCACTTTCTCAATTAGACATAAAAAAGCAGTTTTACTCTCTCTCTCTCTCTCTCTCTCTCTCTCTCTCTCTCTCTCTCTCTCTCTCTCTCTCTCTCACACACACACACACACACACACACACACACACACACACACACACCC
>CM060346.1:35114043-35116543 GCA_030674155.1 Stramonita haemastoma | reverse complement strand
CCGTCAGATGGTGAGCTCAACACTGTAACCACTGGGCTATCCGCCCCCCTGGGTATGGTAGGTGTTCACAGATCTCTGCAAAAAAGCGCCACGTTTCAGTGTGGTCATGGTAAGACCAATAATGTACCTACCATTTTTATTTTTGAATCCTTAGGTTTTTGGTGTGTGTGGTGTTTTTTTTTTAACGAAGAGAATTAAAAGAAAAAGTATTGGGTTCCTATCTCTTAAAAAAAAAAAGAAAAAAAAGAAGAGTTATGGGGCACGACTCTGACAGTATGTCTGTCTCTCTCTCTCTCTCTTTCTCCCCCCCCCCCCCCTCCACGCCTTCTCTCCATGACCTTTCAGAATGACCTTCCTTTCGGCAGTTCTCAATTCTCAATGACATGCAGCTGAGCATCCTGTTCCCTTCTAATCCCTGTCACACCACAAGCAAAACAAAATCAAACCACAGTCTTTTTCACCTTTGCTGTCCCTGACCATAGCGCTATCATTTTACAGTAACGGAACATTTCCAGATGACAAAAAAATAAAACAAAAAAAACAAACCAAAACTAACCTCCCAAAAAACTCTTTCACAAAAAAATCCCAGCCCCACCCCAACAAGTACACAAACAAGGAAGACAGAAAACCCCGCTGAATACCTGCACCTGGTCTGTACACAAACAAGGAAGACAGAAAACCCCGCTGAATACCTGCACCTGGTCTGTACACAAACAAGGAAGACAGAAAACCCCGCTGAATACCTGCACCTGGTCTGTACACAAACAAGGAAGACAGAAAACCCCGCTGAATACCTGCACCTGGTCTGTACACAAACAAGGAAGACAGAAAACCCCGCTGAATACCTGCACCTGGTCTGTACACAAACAAGGAAGACAGAAAACCCCGCTGAATACCTGCACCTGGTCTGTACACAAACAAGGAAGACAGAAAACCCCGCTGAATACCTGCACCTGGTCTGTACACAAACAAGGAAGACAGAAAACCCCGCTGAATACCTGCACCTGGTCTGTACACAAACAAGGAAGACAGAAAACCCCGCTGAATACCTGCACCTGGTCTGTACACAAACAAGGAAGACAGAAAACCCCGCTGAATACCTGCACCTGGTCTGTACACAAACAAGGAAGACAGAAAACCCCGCTGAATACCTGCACCTGGTCTGTACACAAACAAGGAAGACAGAAAACCCCGCTGAATACCTGCACCTGGTCTGTACACAAACAAGGAAGACAGAAAACCCCGCTGAATACCTGCACCTGGTCTGTACACAAACAAGGAAGACAGAAAACCCCGCTGAATACCTGCACCTGGTCTGTACACAAACAAGGAAGACAGAAAACCCCGCTGAATACCTGCACCTGGTCTGTACACAAACAAGGAAGACAGAAAACCCCGCTGAATACCTGCACCTGGTCTGTACACAAACAAGGAAGACAGAAAACCCCGCTGAATACCTGCACCTGGTCTGTACACAAACAAGGAAGACAGAAAACCCCGCTGAATACCTGCACCTGGTCTGTACACAAACAAGGAAGACAGAAAACCCCGCTGAATACCTGCACCTGTCTGTACACAAACAAGGAAGACAGAAAACCCCGCTGAATACCTGCACCTTGTCTGTACACAAACAAGGAAGACAGAAAACCCCGCTGAATACCTGCACCTTGTCTGTGAGGCCACAGTGAAAACAACCGCCACACAAGGGAGGGGGCCGGAAAAAAACCAACAAAAACCTGCTTCTCTAAATAATTCATACATACACACAAAACCCAGTTACACACACACACACACACACACACACACACACACACACACACACACACACACACACACAAACCCACTAAATAACTACAACAATAATGATGACCAAAAAACCCCCAACAAAAAACCAAAAACCCTACCCAAACCAAAATTATAACATTAAAAAAAAAAACAGCACAATTGTAAAACAAAACAAAAACAAAAAATCCAACCCAAAGCATACACACCAAACAAAACAAAATTCCCCCCAAAAGCTTAACTTGCAACTGATAAATCAATGCAAATACAAAAAAACAAAACTTGCAAGTGATAAACCAAACCCAAAAAAGAAACAAAAAGAAAAAGGAAAAAAAAGGAAAACAGCATCCCCATTTCCCAGCTGCTGTGCTCCCCTCACACCGCTCATTACAGCCAGCCCCCAATTGCCCACCCTGCTCCTCAATGGCCTCACTCCCTAACCACCCACCACTCTTTCCCTCCTTTTTTCTGCAAGGTTGAATAGCGCAGCTGAATCGGGGAAACCATTATCTACACCATCGCCGAATAACAACTACTCCCCCCCCCCCAGCCTACACAGGAAAGGAGAGAGAGAGGGGGGGGGATAAGAAGGGAGGAGAGAGATGATAGAGCAATGGTTATCTATTCTATCATCCGGTTCATAACGCATTATCATCATCATCATCATCATCATCATCATCATCATCATCATCAACAGCACTATCTGCAGCAGTAGTAA
>CM060346.1:35071543-35109043 GCA_030674155.1 Stramonita haemastoma | reverse complement strand
ATGTTTGCAATCTTTTATTATTGCAGACACCTTTCTGAACGGTAATCAGATGATTCGCTGGTATGTGACATGTCCAATCCAAACGAATTTTTTACAAATATATTTGCTCAACCACTGAAGTATATAGATCTACGCAATTGTTAAGGATAGTATACTGTATTTGCCTCCATCACAATGTATGTAGACCTATGTAAATATTACAGGACTCTCCTAAGTTGACTTGTTGTCCTGTCAAGAAGATATGCTTGTGTTTTTTTGACACTTGAATTTTTTGGACTAGATTCTGTTGAAACCAAAGGCAGTGTTTGGTGTGATATCAGTGTAGTGCAATGAAGGGCCATGTCCAGGTACCCAGTTCACCTGTAGCTTGAGGAGGGAGGGAGGACAAGAGGACAAGAGGGCTGGGCTGAACAAAGGCCATCACAGGAAACACTGACAGACCCAGCTGGAGATATCCACACCACCACAATGTGACGGGCAATGACTAATTAATCCCATTCCTAAGAGGCCACAAACAGTCCCACTCCTTTTCTTTCCAATACCAGTCTGCCACACTTGCTAGCAACCCAATGTGGGTAAGTCTGGTTGCTGAGGTTTATATCAATAAACCCCCCAGCCGACAATTTCCCATTTAGGGACTTGAACTCCTACCCAAGAAAACACTTTCTCTACTCAATCCCTAAATGGAAAATCTCAGCCTGGAAGGAAGTTCTGATGACAACATCAAGTCACACCATTGTCACTGTGGCCAGTGCACAACTGGATGGAGAACAAGACTACTCTTGGGGCGGGGCCAGAGCAGTGACCAAGTCACTCCATGTACTACACACCTGCAGTCCACAGGCCTGTCAATCAGCCTGCCGGGGTGGAGTCCTAAAGACAGCGCTTTGTTTCATTGGCTAGCGAGTGACCAACGGCCAGTACCAGCTGTGGGTGACCACGTCCAATGACCGCGCTACGTGGTAGAGAGTGGGACAACTGGGCTTTTTCTCTGGAAATTTCCACCTGCAGTCTGCCATCTTTGTGCCACTCAGTTCAGTTGGCATGTCTATATTGGTCAAGAAAATCAAAATTGGGTAACAATTCCGTCACTGACTTTGAAATAGACCAAGCTACTAAAAGTGCAGCACATGAACTATAATTATTTTCATATTTCACAAGTACTTTAAAACAACACGAACAAAAAACAAATAAAAAGCATAAAAAACCAAAAAAAAAAAAAACCAGAGACAGAGAGAGAGAGAGAGAGAGAGAGAAGAGACAGAGAGAGAGAGAGAGACAGACAGGCAGACTGACAGAGAGAGACAGACAGGCAGACAGACGGGGAAGGTGTCAGGGCTCAAGTCTATTATGACTAGCCATCTCACAATTACAATACAAATTGCAATAGAATGGCAATCCCCTCCCCCCCCCCCCACCTCCACACTAACCTTCCCTCCACAACCCACCCTCTCTCTCTTCTTCTACCCTCTCCCCCAAACTCCTAGGGACCCTCATTGGACAGAAGGAAGGGAGCAAACTGGGGGCGGAGTCTTGGTACTGTTTCCCCCACATCTCTCTCTCTCTCTCTCTCTCTCTCTCTCTCTCTCTCTCTCTCTCTCTCTCTCTCTCTCTCTCACACACACACACACACACACACACACGCACACACACACACACGCGCGCGAATTAAAAAAAAAAATCATGAAGTATAACCCTATGACTCCTTTTGGGGTACCTAACACTCCTAACACTAAGAAAGTATCAACACATTGAAATTTATCTCCAATGATCATCGAGAAATCAATGCAAAATTCAGTGATAAGTAAATCACACACACACATACACACACACACCTTCATTTATATATTTTTTAAAAAGATATTCAAAAGAGACCAGCGTAGGACAGTTATCCTTTATTATTATTATTATATATATATATATATATATATATATATATATATATATATATCTGTGTGTGTGTGTGTGTGTGTGTGTGTGTGTGTGTGTGTGTGTGTGTGTGTGTGTGTGTGACCTTTTACTCCTCAAATCCATGATCATGTTTGAAGTTTTGTACTGAAATCAACCCCTCCAGACAATGTCAAGGCTTGCTGTTTTCACAGCTCAAATCTTTTACTTGTTGAAATATGATAGCCCCTGGGAACAGACCTGATTTAGGTGATGACAAGTTTGGTCTGGTTGCATTATAGTCCCAGAGGAGCTCTCCGACTTAGGGACTGTACCATCAACCCATCAGATATGCTGACAATTTGTTTGTTTCAGTCAGATTATAGTCCTTTCCAGATTGCTCTGATATCAGGACTGTAGCCACAAGCCAGAAAGGCGGAGGTAAGTTCTCCCACCTCAGCACCTCAGGCCACCCTAAAAATGTTACAATTGTATAATTGTTGAAGCAACAAGAGAAAAATTTGTTGACAGAGTAGGAAGGCAAGTCTTTTATACTCCTTACACATTCCCTTTTGAGGACAAGGCAAGGCTCCCCTTTCTATGGTTGTGTTTGTTGTTGTTGTTGTTGTTGTTGTGTATTGAAGCTTTTCCCCAACATCAATCTGAAGCCACAAGTCAAGAGCAATAACCAAAATAATGTTCCTTCTCTTGTTTGTCTTTATTGTTGTGGTTGGTTGGTTTGTAAGACAGAAAATATTCATACTTGGTTCTTGGCTTCCCTCCCTTCCAAAACACACACACACACACACATAATTTTATTTTTATAGATAGATAGATATATATAGTCAACTATGGTCTTACATTCTAACTCTACTACCAGAAGCCAGCAAATCCACTTCCTGTATCCCCCCTACCAAAAAGTATTGACATGTATTTACTGTCTGGGGGAGGGAGGGGGCAGGAAGACAGGAACCAACTTCTATCCCTGTGCAGTCAAGCAAAGGCTCCTCTTCAAAAACTCTCTCTCTCTCTCTCTCTCTCTCTCTCTCTCTCTCTCTCTCTCTCTCTCTCTCTCTCACTCACTCACTCCTCCCCCTCCCACGCACATGCCTTTCCATCTCATTCCAGACAAAGCCCCCCCCCCACCCCACCCACCCCCTGAACTCCGTACCCTCACCTCTCACCCCCATTACCCTGTAGACATACCTCCCCGCCCCTTCCAACTCTTACTCACATCTCTCTCTCTCTCTCTCTCTCTCTCTCTCTCTCTCTCTCTCTCTCTCTCTCTCTCTCTCTCTCTCTCTCTCTCCCTCTCTCTCTGTGGTTGGCTGGCTGGCTATCAGTCAATCGCCTGTCTGGAAGTTTCATTGGGACTGCCCTCCCCGGAGTCCTGAGAGGGAGGGAGGGGGAGGGAGGGGGAAGGTTGAAGAAGAGATAGGGAGGGGTAGTGGGGGGGTGAAGGAAGACAGGGAGGAAGGAGAGAGAGAGAGAGAGAGAGAGGAGAGAGAGAGAGAGAGAGAGAGAGAGAGAGAGAGAGAGAGAGAGAGAGAGAGAGAGCGCCACCCATCTAAAGAACGACACCCACCTAGAGAAAGAAACTCACTACCCAGCCAGAGAAAGAAACTTACCTTCTATTCCAGGAGAAAGCCACCCAGCCAGCTAGAGACAGACACAAATCCAGCCACAGACAGCCATAGACAGCCCCCCAGGTAGAGACAGACAGCACAGTACACAGCCCCAGCTAGAGACAGACAGCCACCCAGCTAGAGACAGACAGCCAGAGACAGACACCCAGAGACAGACACAGACAACTAGATATCCAGACAGACTGAGAGACAGACAGACAGACAGACAGACAGGCAGGATTTGAACATGGCCAGGGAAGGAAGTGTAAGGAACCACAACACAGATAGTAGATCTATAGCAACAGAGGAGATAAGAGACAGAGAGAGAGAGAGAGAGAGAGAGAGAGAGAGAGAGAGAGAGAGAGAGAGAAGAAGACAGACAGACAGACAGACAGACAGAGAGACAGACAGACAGAAACAGAGAGACAGAGAGACACAGACAGAGATAGAGGGGGGGGGGGGGGGGGGGGGGCTAGAGGAAGCAGGGGGGGGGGGGGTGAATATTGACTGGATTTGGGAGAGGGGGAGGGAATGGGATTGGGAGGGGCGAGGGGGTGGGGAGGGGGTGGGTGAAGGTGAAGTTTATTTGCTGTGTGCCCTTTTTGGACTTACTACCTGCAAAGGCCGACATGTGAGTGAGTGAGTGATTGATTGATTGATTGATTGATTGATTACTACTTGGGTGGTTGGTTGGAAGGCTCACTGATTGGTTGGTTGGTTCGTTGATGCCTAGAGTGTCTGTTTGTCTGTCTGTCCCCCCTCCCCCCCTCTCTCTCTCTCTCTCTCTCTGGGTGGACAATGGAATGATCTACTGCAGTGACCGGCAGGTCCCCAGTTTTTCCTGGAGCTGTACTGGGCAGGGCGAGGTCTGGTGTCTGGGAGGGCTGAAGGTAGGATTTGTTGGTTTCAGTCCAGTGATAGTCCTTTCCAGATTTCTCCCATATCAGGACTGTATCTGTAGTCAGAAGCCAGAAAGTCGGAGGTAACCTACCACGCATCCGCAAGTTCTCCCACTTCAGCACCTCGGGCCACCCCAAAAATGTTACAAACTGTACAAACAACGAAATGAGATGAAACTCACTCTTTGAGAAGGTAGGACAGAACAGGGCAGGACTGCAGGGTGTGAGAGGAGGGGTGAGGTCTGTGCCACAGGGCGCTGGTCAGTGTGGGGTCCTCCTTTTCCAGGTGGAGGAGACAGGGGGCGGAGAGGAGAGGAGACAGGAGGTGGAGAGGAGACAGGAGGTGGAGAGGAGAAGGAGGTGGAGAGGAGACGGGAGGTGGAGAGGAGAGGAGACAGGAGGTGGAGAGGAGAGGAGAGGAGACAGGAGGTGGAGAGGAGACAGGAGGTGGAGAGGAGAGGAGACAGGAGGTGGAGAGGAGACAGGAGGTGGAGAGGAGACAGGAGGTGGAGAGAGGACAGGAGGTGGAGAGGACAGGAGGTGAGAGAGGGAGACAGGAGGTGGAGAGGAGACAGGAGGTGGAGAGGAGACAGGAGGTGGCCGTGTTCTGCTGGCAGTCTGGACATGGGGTCTGCATGTGCAGCTCTACATCTCTCCAGCTCCAGGATGTGTTCCTCAAGTCAACAGCCTCGTGATCTGGTTGGTGCCTCAAGTTCGAGCCTGGGTTCCAGCCACCACCGAAACACCTGTGGACTTGACACCAGTGCTGACTACACTGCTCCAAGATCCTTCGGATGAGACCAGAAACCGAGGCCCCATGTGCGAACGCATGTAGAACAACTTGCGCAGAAGTTAAAACCACCTCTGCTTTTTGGTAAATCGTTGTGTGCGGGGTGGGGGTGGGTGGGTGGGGGGACCGATGAGAATATTGACAAAATTGCATATACACAGGGACTGGATATAGAAAAAGGACGTGACTGCATATTCTATTATCTTTAAAAGAAAATAATTCAGAAATTTTTTTTAATAGATATCTATCTAAAAAAAACAACGAAGAAAAAACAAGACTGAACACAGCTATTTTAGTCGTCCTTCATCTGAACACGGTAGCCAATACCCAGACACACACCACCGCCCTCTGGTGCCAGAAACACATCAGCCATGACAACTTGCAATGGAGGGAGGGAGGACTTCATGCAGCACAGCTTTAACCAACCACAACGTCATACTCAAATCCCACATGAAAAAAAAAAATCACCCAACCCAAACCAACAAGGGTTGGAGAAAAAAAAAGTATAGATCTACGCCACATAAGGTTTGTATGACAAATGAAGAATATAAAATTGCACTGAATTAGATTGTTTGGGTTTTATGGGGGGGGGGGGGGGTTTGCTCAGGTTGGGCGTTCTTCAGCTCAACACTCTTTAAGGATCACCCAGAATATACAGTACTGTGTGTGACTTATCCCACCTGGGAATCCAATGACACACACACACACACACACACACACACCACACACACACACACACACACTGGGTAAAAAGTTTGCGTATGGGGTGTTTTCAAGTACCGATCCGATTCAAACCTTCAACAAACAGTGTGGCTGGATATGCTGACCTCCAACAATAAAGGGTGGGGAAAAACAGCCCATGGAATCTGCACACAACATGGCATTCTGAAGAAGAATGGTTTCATTTTGTAAGCACCCCCCCCCCCCCGCCCCCCTCCCCGAAAAAAAAAACAACAAAAAACCCTGTGATAACTTAAAAGAAGAGAGAGAGAGAGAGAGAGAGAGAGAGAGAGAGAGAGAGAGAGAGAGAGAAGAGAGAGAGCAGACAGACAGACAGACAGACAGACAGACAGACAGACAGACAGACAGACAGACAGACAGAGACAGAGACAGACAGACAGACAGACAGACAGCCACGAGAGACAGCGCATCACGAATAAAGTCCCCATGTCCACCACCCCTCCCCCCTCCCTCCATTCCTCTCAACAAATCCACACAACTCTCCTTCCCCTTCCCTAACCCTCCCCCAACCTCCATTCCCCCTCCCCCAAAAAACTGTGGCCTCAGCAACACGCGTCCCTGTGTCACACAAACCCACAGAAACCGAGGAGAGAGAATGGGGAGAGAGACATGGGGGGGGGGGGGGGGGGGGGGAGAGAGAGAGAGAGAGAGAGAGAGGGGACAAAACGAGTTGTGAAGAAGAGCGAAAGCACGGACAGACAGACAGACAGACAGACAGACAGATAGACAGACAGGCAGAGAGAGAGAGAGAGAGAGAGAGAGGGAGAGAATTTCAGGGAAAACAAAATCAAGGAGGCGCATTTTGCGCACGCCAAATGACGTCATGATGGCTGAGCGTGCACCAGCGCTGCGCGCGCGCGCGCGTGCGCATGCAATGAGAGTGCAAGTCGACTGCATGTTGTGTTGCATTCACTTGCCGCTCTGGCGGAAGGTCTGGAGAAAAGAGCGCAAAGGAAGTCATTGGCTTCACTACCATCGCGCTATTGTTGGATGACCTGCTTGGAACTAGGTCTACAATTTTATGGATAACTCTAACCAACCTTTTTTGTGGTGTGTGTGTGTGTGTGTGTGTGTGTGTGTGGAAGTAGACTCTCTCTCCTCTCTCTCTCTTCTTCTCTCTCCTCTCTCTCTCTCTCTCTCTCTCCAAAAAAACCCAAACCCTTCTTTTTAACCAAACTTGGGAACATAACAGCACGTTCTGACAAACTGGAATCCTATGTTGGAACCAGGATTGTTTGTCTTCTTGTTTTTCTCTCTAGAAAAACCCGCCAGCAACAGAACACTCGCAGGCTCAGCGGCACAGGGAGAGAGAGAGAGAAGAAGAAGAGAGAGAGAGAGAGAGAGAGAGAGAGAGAGAGAGAGAGAGAGAGAGAGAAGAAGAAGAAGAAGAAGAAGAAGAAAGAAGAAGGAAGGCAGGCAAGAGTAACGCGGCCCGACAACAAAGCCAGCCTAACGCAAGACAGATCAGGCCTCAGAGAGAGCCAGTGTGTGTGTGTGTGAGGTATGACATGCACATGGCTTGCACCACATCGACTGCACATTTTCTCCCCCCCCCCCCTCCCCTCTTCTCCCTTTTCAATCCAGCCCACGCTGCACAGCTTGAAGAGGGGGGAGGGGGTAGAGGTGGTGGTGGTGGGTTGAAGCAAGCAGCTAACAACACACACAGCCTTGTATCGCCAGGTCGGCCTAATCACCCACTTTACCACCCCCCCCCCCCTCTTTACTCCCCCTCCTCCAACACACACACACACTCACACACAACAGCACACAACAACAAACAAGAAGCAGGCTCTTCCATTTAATACACACACACACAGAGTGAAGAAGAGCCGAGGTCGACAAGGCTTCTTCCTTCCTTCCTTCAGCCATGTAGAAACCCACCACAAAATGTGATTTTCCGCTGTAACTGTGGCGACATGCTTTCGTGGGTTGTGTGTGTGTGCGTGGCGCACGCAGATTGATCATGTGTGTGCGCGCATGTGTGTGAGAGTGCGCGCTGCGCGCTTTCATAGGCTGGCTGCTGGCTACTACTCCCTAACTGCTGTGGTGGTGGTGTGTGTTAGCTCTTTGTGTCAAGTAGAGCAGTACACAAGTGTCACTCCTTATTACAGTCAGTGCACCGCCTGATGATGGGAACTGCCAGACGATGGGAACTGCCAGACGAGGGTAGGTTTTGGGGGGGGGGGGGTAAGAAGGAAGGGGGGGCACTTTCCCTGATGGTCTGATCTGGTGCTATTTCTATCCACCACACACAACACACACACACACACACACACCACCTGAAGAGCGGAAAAAGAGCGAGGGCAAAGCCACAGTCACCGTGGCCTGGTAGTGAGTGTCTGAGTGTTCCAGGTTAGGCAGACATTTTGGGGCCAGGCTGGGCTGGCCTCCTAGGCACCGCTCCTCAGTGCTGGCCTGTGCTCCTGCCTGTCAGACTGGTTGACCCACCACCCTCACCACCTCGGCCAGGGTCAGGCCCAGCCTAGCCAGCCCTGGGAGTGTGTTTGTGTGTCAATACCCCACCACTACAGTGATCAGCGAATCTGTGTCACTTGTCTCCAAGCCGTGTGTGTGTGTGTGTGTGTGTCAGTCAGTTCAACTCGAGCTATGAGTGAGGGTTACAACAACCTTCCCACCAAAACTCTGTCCTGAGTATCTCTCCGAATCTCGCCTCTATAGTCTAGTTTCTTCCAATCCAGTCAGTCTTCCTCGTCGTCACTTAGCCAGCCCAAACTCCAGACTACAATCCCTGCAGATGCGATCTCTTCAATAAAAACAAAAAAACATAGAGGGGGAGCACTTCTGTTGAGTTCCCACCCATCACTTTCTCCATCAAAAACCGTTCCTCTTGCATCTCCAACTTTAAAAAAAAAAAAAAAAAAAGTCTCTCCAGCCGCCACATCTCTTCAGCAGTCTACTCATCCCCAGGAACTCCCAGACGACTTCATCTCCAAGAGTGAAAGAAGACGACTGTTGGAAAAAGGTCAAGCTGATTCAGCCCCCCCCCCCCCCCCCACCACCACCTCGAAATGAAAGATGCATATTGATCTACAGCCAGTTCAGACCCTACCTATACTCTCTTCTTGCCCAGGAAAAAGAATGCAGGAGGAGAGAGAGAGAGAGAAAAAAGAAGAGAAGATAATTATAGCAGGGAAATAGAGAAAATGGATGAAGGAAGAAGTACAATTCTATTTTTTTTATATATAAAGGCTAACCACAGAAAGGAGAAAACCAGAACCCACAGAGAAAACCAGAGCTTCCCCAAAAACCCAATCCCTTCAGATTAGGCCATGACGGTGTTTTGACGGAAAAAGTAGGGGGGGGGGGGGTGAGAGGGGGAGGATGGAGTGGGAAGTGAAAGGTAGAGGAAGAGGAGGAAGAAGGAGGTGGAGGACGAGGAGGAGGAGGAGGAAGAGGAGGATGACCTAGTGGTGGCGCTGGTATGGGTCAGGGCGCCCTCTCCCCATCTGTGAGTGTGTGTGTGTGTGTGCTTGCCTTGCCTTGCCTTGCATTGCCTTGCCTATCGACCGGTTAGGGTGAGGGGTAGTAGTAGGGTGGGGTGTGGGGGGTAGTCCACGGCAGCCACCTTGAGAGAGAGAGAGAGAGAGAGAGAGAGAGAGAGGAGAGAGAAGAGAGAGAGAGAGAGAGAGAGAGAGAGACATCGATACAGCAGGGTGGCAGGGCTATTCTGGGCGGAGGAGGGGGCAGCTCGGCTCCTCGCCTTTTCTCACAGCACCGTCCCAATAGCCTGACCCTCCTGACACCGTTTGCCCCCCCCCCCCCCCCCCCCCCCCCCCTCTTTCTCATCTCATCACCGACCTGCTTACTAAGCGTCGTCGTCAACTGCCAACCAACCTCCACCCCCCTCCCCTTCTCTTCCCTCACCACCAACCTACTCCCCCCCCCCCCCCCCCTCCTCACCCCACCCCAAAGTGGTCGACGATGACAGTTCTTCGTGTGTTCACTGTTTTCTCCGAGCCTGATCTTCATCAAAACAACCACAAGGCGCATACGCAGAGTGTGTGTGTGTGTGTGTGTGTTTGAGAGAGAGAGAGAGAGAGAGAGAGAGGAGAGAGAGAGAGAGAGAGAGAGAGAGAGAGAGAGAGAGAGAGAGAGAGAGAGAGTGTGTGTGTGTGTGTAAGATCAGGACTGCGCTGAAGGCTTGATGAATCTGTTTTTGTCCGTGTAGTTGGGCTGCAGATTGTTGCCTGGTGGTTTCCACGATGAGAGAGACAAGGCAGTTGTAGTGGCAGTAGTTGAGAGAGAGAGAGACTGAGAGAGAGAAAGAGGGAGAGGAACTTTGAGGGACTACTTTAGTTGTAGTGATGGTGGTGGTGGTAGTTGCTTCCACCAACACGACCACGTGGGTCAGTGTTTACGTTTTTGTGCCTGGAGACTGCCTGCCTGCCTGTCTGCTTTTTTTTTCTTTCTCTGACACTGGGGGTTATTCCCCCCTTGTTCCTGCAACACTCGTGCCTGCTGTTGGCAGTATCTGAGCCACATTTTCCAGCTTTTCTCGTTTTTTTTTCTATAGAAAATTTTGACGCCATTTATTTTCGCCTTTGTGATTTTTTTCCCGGTTTTCTTTTGTTTTTTTGGGGGTGTGTGTGTTTTTGGTTTTTTTTTTAAATTCGAATTTGATCATTGAAAGTTTTCTCCCGATTGTTCCACACACTCCACCAGTGCTGCTTTGGTGTTTCATGGTGCTGCTAATCCTCGTGTGGTCCCCATCTTCTGGCTTCTCTTGGGGTCTGTCAGCCAGTGGCAGAAAGGGCAACAAGATGACTGCTGCTCGGGGAATCTCCTCTCTGCCTACCCTGCCTTCCCTGCCAAGTCTTCCTCAAACCAGTAGGTTCTTCATAGAAATTAGTGTCCTTAGTATTAATCCTATGATTGTCCTCCTCACAGGTTATTGTCCATATCATAGATTATTGCCTTTATCCTAGCTGATTGTTGTCATCTTAAGTGGTATTATCACGAATGGTAGTCTTTGAGATGATTACGTCATAGACCTGTTATTACACGAGATAGTCTTTGAGATGATTACGTCATAGACCTGTTATCACAGGAGATACTCTTTTTTCATCTGATTGTTGTTGTCTTATCAGGAATGATCATTTTTGAAATGACTGTCACGTCCAAGACTTATCACCATAAATGCTATTCGGTATCATAGAAGACTGTCCTCGTCTTAAAGGCTATTATCACAATGACTTCTGATCCAAGGTCTTTGCCAGAGATGATTGTCCTGGTGGCAGATGTCATTATCCCAGAGGATTGTGGTGGTGGTCACGTCATTAACACTGCTGATCCTCACTGTCTTCACTGCTCAGTAGCTGTGACTGTGGCTGTGTCTTCCTCCTCAGTCAGCAGAGGCTGGTGGGGACTGGCTGTCCTCCAAGGTGGGGGGGGGGGGACACCTGCTGCCACACCTGCCCACCCTGCCTCCCTCCATCCGCCGGCAAGATTTAGGTATGTTGCTGCTGTACTGTGTGATAAGGCCACCTTCAACACACACAGACTCTGACCACCTGTTAGGGTCATTCAACCCGTTAGGGAGTTGGTTGATCAGCCTGTTAGGGTCATTCAACCCACCGTTGGGGTCATTCAACCCGCTAGGGTCATTCAACCCACCGTTGGGGTCATTCAACCCGCTAGGGTCATTCAACCCGATAGGGTCATTCAACCCGCTAGGGTTATTCAACCCACCATTGGGGTCATTCAACCCGCTAGGGTCATTCAACCCACCCTTAGGGTCATTCAATCCATTAGGGTCATTCAATCCATTAGGGTCATTCAATCCACCAGGGTCATTCAATCCATTAGGGTCATTCAATCCATCAGGGTCATCCAATCCATTAGGGTCATTCAATCCATTAGGGTCATTCAATCCATTAGGGTCATTCAATGTCAACACCTTCCTCCATCTAGACTGGGGTCAAAACACACACTAAGGTCAACACACACACACACACACACACACACACACACACACACACACACACACACACACACACATTCTAATGTCAAATTATACACATTCTGAAGTCAACGCACACACACTTTCGAAGGTCAAAACACTGTTTAAGGTCAAAACACACCATTGAAGGTCAAAACACACTGCATAGGGTCAAATCACATGTCTTCTTTCGTCAAAAAAGCATCTTCCTAGGTCAAAACACACACCTTCTGAGGTCTCACATGGCATATCAGGTTAAAACACACATCTAGTAAGGTCAAAAACACACTTCCCTTTCTCACAAACCAGCTTCTTTTTCGCCAGTCGTAATCAGTAGATATCTTTGCCTTATGTAATTAGTAAACATCTTTGCCTTACGTAATTAGTACACATCTTTGCCTTACGTAATTAGTACACATCTTTGCCTTACGTAATTAGTACACATCTTTGCTATACGTAATTAGTAGACGTTTTTGCCATACGTAATTAGTAGACGTTTTTGCCTTACGTAATTAGTAAACATCTTTGCCTTACATAATTAATAGACATCTTTGCCTTATGTAATTAGTAGGTATCTTTGCCTTACGTAATTAGTAGACATCTTTGCCATACGTAATTAGTAGACATCTTTGCCATACGTAATTAGTAGACATCTTTGCCTTACGTAATTAGCAGTCATTTTTGCTTTACGTAATTAGTAGACATCTTTGCCATACGTAATTAGTAGACATCTTTGCTTTACGTAATTAGAGGACATCTTTGCCTTACGTAATTAGTAGACATCTTTGCCATACGTAATTAGTAGACATCTTTGCTTTACGTAATTAGAGGACATCTTTGCCATATGTAACTGAAAGACATTATTCCCTAGAGTTTGAGAGAGAGAGAGAGAGGAGAGGGAGAGAGAGAGGAGAGAGGGGAGAGAGAGAGAGAGAGAGAGAGGGCGGGGAGGAAGGGGGCAGGGGGCGTTAATGTACTTTTTTTTTGGTCTGAATGAAAGACGTATGAGTGTTCCTATAAAATCTAGACGCTTCTGTAATACCCCGATGCTATGCACACGCGCGCGTGCGCGTGCGCGTGCGCGCGCGCGCGCACACACACACACACACACACACACACACATTCGAACAGATGGATTGATAGATAAATAAATGAATAAATCTGAGCTGGAGCAGTGTGAAGGAAACCCTCCCCATTCCACTACAGACACAGCTAATCTAGAGCAAATTGGATAGCAGTGGAATGATGAAAATCGTTTGCATGTGGGACTTAGACAGGTATGCATAGTAGACACTAATCAATCATGTACGTACAAAGTGCAATAGGTCAGACACTTCAATCATAGTGTCAAGGTGCAATAGTCAGAACACTATCAATCATAGTACGTCAAAGGTGCAATAGTCAGAACACTATCAATCATAGTAGTCAAGGTGCAATAGTCAGTCAGTACACTATCATATCAATCATAGTACGTCAAAGGTGCAATAGTCAGAACACTATCAATCATAGTATGTCAAGGTGTGCAACAGTCGGTACACTATCAATCATAGTATGTCAGAGGTGCAATAGTCAGAACACTATCAATCATAGTATCGTCAGAGGTGCAACAGTCAGTACACTATCAATCATAGTACGTCAAAGGTGCAATAGTCAGAACACTATCAATCATAGTACGTCAAAGGTGCAATAGTCAGAACACTATCAATCATAGTACGTCAAAGGTGCAATAGTCAGAACACTATCAATCATAGTAGTCAAGGTGTGCAATAGTCGGAAACACTATCAATCATAGTACGTCAAAGGTGCAATAGTCAGAACACTATCAATCATAGTATGTCAGAGGTGTGCAACAGTCGGTACACTATCAATCATAGTAGTCAAGGTGCAATAGTCAGAACACTATCAATCATAGTATGTCAGAGGTGTGCAACAGTCGGTACACTATCAATCATAGTATGTCAGAGGTGTGCAACAGTCGGTACACTATCAATCATAGTATGTCAGAGGTGTGCGATAGTCGGTACACTATCAATCATAGTATGTCAGAGGGTTGTGCCGATAGTCGGTACACTATCAATCATAGTATGTCAGAGGTGTGCAACAGTCGGTACACTATCAATCATAGTATAGTAACACAAGCGGGACAAACGTAAGTACATATGCTGGTCAAATCTGGTCAATTAAAAACGATATCATTATGTACGTGAGAAAAACGGGTGCTAGGAAGAAAGCTAGTCCCCCCCCCCCCCCCCCTCGCTGGCTCTCTCTCTCTCTCTCTCTCTCTCTCTTCTCTCTCTCTCTCTCTCTCTCTCTCTCTCTCTCTCTTCCACTATCTCCTACCCTTGCAAACACACACGCGCGCACACACACACACACACACACACACACACACACACACACACACACACACACACACACAGGGCCTCTGTGAATCCTGTTCTAAATATGAATAGTGTCTACACTTTGGGGTTTTTTGGTTTTGTTTTGTCTTGTTTACACACAAATACCGGCTAGATCTACTTACACTATCAGCATAAATGCGATCTCCACTCCCTCCCTCAACAACAAAAATGTTCATCATCTAATTGAAAATTTATCATTCAATGAAATCAGGATCTTCCAATCAACCCTAAAACTCACTCCCCCCCAAAACAACAACAACAACAACAAAACCCCACAAAACCAAACCACCTGTGTGCTGGGATACATACAACCTAAGAGGCCTGATTCAGAGACCAGACAGCCTTTTTTCTACCCATACACCCCACCCCTCCTTCTCTTCTCTTCTCTTTCCCCCTCTTGTCATTTCCTTGCAGGTGCAGACCAAAAACTATCTTTTCCACTTTTTTCTCCTCTCCTCGCCCCCCTTCCCCACAAACAGGTGTGCGTGCGCAGCTAACCGCAAGGCGTTTTAAAAAAAAAAAAAAAAAAAAGAAGAAAGACAAAAAAAAAAGAGAAGAAAAACATGAAAAGTTGAGCCGACACGCAAAGAAAAGCACGGTGACACTCTCAGACCCCCTTCCCTTCTCACCCCCCCCTCCCTTCTCACTTACTGCACAGCACACCTCCCCCCCACCCCTGCACCCCCTCCCCTTGTGTGTGTGTGTGTGTGTGTGTGTGTGTGTGTGTGTGTGTGTGTGTGTGCCTTTTTAGAATTTTGTGGGAAGCACAGTAGACGACCCAGACACGGCGCAACCTTTACCACATAACCCTGCCCGCCCTTTTCCTCCCCCACCTCCTCCCCCTCCATCCTCTCCACATAACTACCTATCATTCCCCTCCCCTCCCTTCTCGCCAACCTCTCTTCTTTCTTTCTCCCCTTCACCCATACCCACCCCCCACCCCCATGGCCCAGACTTTACAGACTCCCATATCTAGACGACCTTACAGTTTGGCAGGCAGCCAAACGACCTGAGAGAGAGAGAGAGAGGAGAGGAGAGAGAGAGAGAGAGAGAGAGAGAGAGAGAGAGAGAGAGAGAGAGAGAGAGAGAGAATATAAAAAAAAACCATTAAAAAAAAAGCATGGAAAATTATCCGAGTCTGATGTCAGATCTGAAGCCTAGACTGAGGAGTGAAGACGAAAGAGAAGTTATAAGTGGATCCCCCCACTCCCCCCCCCCCTCCCTACTGCAGTCCACTTGTGCCCCTTCATGCTCTCAACCCCCCCCCCCTCCCCCCTGAAAAGGGGAGGGAAGGTAGGTGCAGATGGGGAATTGAAGACACGACCTTGTGGGATGGCTTTATGGGCTGATGTCAAGTCAGCAGTGTATGGCTGTAGGTCACCAGAGATAAAATTCACCACGTCACTCTTCTGCTTCCCCCTCCCCCCCAATCCCCCCTCTCCTTTCCTTGTTCTATTCAGTTGAAATCTTTCCACATCTTCCTCCAACCTTGCCTAACTTTAGGTCACACATTTTCTGGAAATGTTCTTTTTAAATTGGTCACGCTGGGGTAGGGGGGGGGGGGGTGGTATTGTTCTGGGTGAACTGTAGTTTGCTTTGTTTTGGTTTGTTTTGTTTTTTTGGTGGGGCTGTTTTTAATTAATGAAGCAACACTATTAGTCATGGTTAGAGAACACGGTGGTTGCAGGGTGTCATTCCATGATGTCAGTTACTTTGTGCAGCTCAACCTCATAACCAAACCCAAGCAAACAGACGTCAATGCACAGTTACGTAAAAAGATTCAAGTAATACCTGAAAGTCAAATACTGTAAGAAAACACAACAACAACAAAACAACCCAATTCAACAACATCACTTGTCATCTCACAAGGTGTGAAGAAATGTACAGCCTGCTTGTTGTAGGTGTGACACTCCGTTCCCTTGAACAGGGTCACTGTTACACAATTTCATCTTCCTCTTCCTCGTTGATCTTCTCAACTTTTCCCTGACGCTGCTGCCTGTATTGAGGCCAAATCCACTAGGGTGTTGTTTGGAGTTTGGGCTGCAGGTTGCTTAGCTGTGTGTCAAGTAATGGTGTCTGGCCTCATGGACTCTTAGTCTCCCTACTGTAAGCCATGTTGCCACATCTCTTTTCTTTCCCCTGCTTTCCCTGAAAAAAAAAAGCCAAGAGAGTGGGATGTGGCTGTGGGACAAAATCAGCGAAGTTTTTATGTTGGATGTCCGTTCAGAGTCCAAAAGGCTAACTGGACATGTTGATATTATGTTGTTGAGGTTTGCTGCCTCTCTTTGTTGTTGCCGTTTGTCGCAGGTCTTCTTGTTGAGGTGTGTTGCACGTCTTGTTGCTGATGTTTGCTGCACCTCTTGTTGCTGATGTTTGCTGCACCTCTTGTTGCTGATGTTTGCTGCACCTCTTGTTGCTGATGTTTGCTGCACCTCTTGTAGTGACGTTTGTCACACGTCTTGGACAACACAGCCAGTTCCTGCAGGTTGTGTGCTCCAATGACTTCACTGGGGCTTGGCGTCCCTGTGGCCTAGGCTGGTATGGCTCAGACCTGGCAGCTAGGAGTGCCCTTTCCCCCTTTCTCCTTTGAGCCCCTCTCTGCCTCTGCCAGGTCTCTTCGCCTGCTTCACGACTGCCAGTTCTTTCCTTTCCGAACACAAGATGATTACTGTGCCAACATGTTTAGCAAGCATTGAGCTATTCAGCACCAGTGCGTCTTTCTTTTCACAGCAAAACCGTTTTGTCAAAGCTAATAATACCTTGATAATACAGACATTGCATTAAAGGTCAAAACAGCACACCGACATATCCTGAAATTGGAAACAACAACAACAACAACAGCATAATTCACTACAGAGACTGGAACCCTGGTCAGGTTGCAGGTTGCAAATACTGGTCTGTGAATAAACTGATCTGCTGCAGTTTGTGGAGGTCACTTCTGAAAACTCTTCCTTTTCTTTAGGTTGTTGCCTTAGACAAACACTACATCTAGTTTCACACTTGACCAGAGTAAGACTGCTTATTCCTGTTGAGGGGACAGAACTGGGTCTAAGTAGTAGGAAGACATATCTTTTCTTTTATCTTTTTTTCTTTTTGAGATCAGATTTTTCAGTTTTTTCATTGTGCAACTACTAGGTGATAGAACCCCATCCGTAGGCTAAGGAGTACTGAAATGGGAATTCAGAAAGACTGATTTCACAACGCTCTTTGATGGAGGGTTTAAACTCAGGTGAAGGCTGTAGTAAAGGACGTTGGGGATTTTCTTTTCGTTATCACACTTTAGAAGAAAAAAAATCAGCAGGTAAGCCATGCAATAACTTTTGGTGTAAAATACTCTTTTTATTTTATTTATTTTATTTATTCTTTTATATCGAGGATAACAGAATAAGCAATCATGTGCTTTTTTTCATCCGGTCCCCGTGTGTATGCAGTTTTTGTAAATATTGTCATCTGCAAACATGTGTAAGCTAAGCTACTTATCCTTACTTCTCCTCCCTCTCTCTCTCTCTCTCTCTCTCCTCTCTCTCTCTCTCTCTCTCTCTCTCTCTCATCCTTACTTCTTCTTCTTCTCTCTCTCTCTGAGTGTGTGTGTGTGTGTGTGTGTGTGTGTGTGTGTGTGTGTGTGGTGAGGAGAGAGAGAGAGAGAGAGAGAGAGAGAGAGAGAGAGAGAGAGAGAGAGGAGAGAGAGGAGAGAGAGAGAGAGAGAGAGAGAGAGAGTTAAAGCCACCAAGGTAAATTTTCCGCCAGGTCCAAAAGTTAGTAGGGTGACGACAGGAAAAGATGTGTGTAAAGAGACCAGAGAGGAGAGCAGGGCAGAGAGAGAAAGAGAGAGGGAGGAGGAGGGGGGGAGTGGAAAGGGAAGAGAAGCTAGTGTACCTAAGACTAGTGATTTAAACTGTTTACACCCTTCTGATTAATAATGCTGAACACCAATAAATCTCCCGGGGCTGACACTCTAACTACCCTAACCCCGCTAGTTTTGTGCTTACAGCCCAGCTTAAAGCCTCTTAAGCTTGTCTGCCCTGCTAGACTCGCCTGAATTACCTACTAAATAAATTGGCTTTAAAAAAAGAAAAAAGAAACTTACTGGTACTGGGTGAGTGCAGTGGATGGGAATATAGCACCTATACTTATCCTCCTTGAGAGGAAATGACATTTCAGATGGAAATGTAAGTTTTTGGTGGTGGTGGTAGTGGGAGAGGGGGAGGGGAGGGAGAGGTTGTGGGTTTTCCACAGTGTTGTGGTGAGCGGGCTATTCTGTATAGGCTGCACCATCCTTGCAACTGAGCAGTTGCCTCACCCACCCTACAGTCTGATGATGCTGCAGCATGCAGCTTTGCTGGGCATTTGAGGTCAGCCATACCATTGGCCTTTTCTGGGTTTTTTTCCCTCTACAAAGAACCAGGTTGATTTCTTTCTGTTTTTCTTTTTTTTTTTTTTAACAAGAAGGCTAGATCTAGTTGTTGTGGGCTGGCTTTACTTGTTTGCATCCCAGCTCTGCCTCAATTGATGGTTTCAGTGGAAGGACTCGCAAGACACTTGAATCTGCCGCTCTCTCCTTAGAGTCTAACGGAAAGACTAGACATCCGATTAACAGGGAGAGAGATAGACAGACAAATAGATAGATATCCTTCTACACTTTCAAGTGATGATGAATATTAACCTTACAATAACAAATCCATGTAAAGTGAATAAATGAATAAAGATAAACACACCATAAAAGTTATCCTTTTTCCAATATTTTTTCACCCACCCCCCACCCCTCTCTCTCTCTCTCTCTCTCTCCACACACACACAAAGAAAGACAGGGGGGAAAGGGTGGTGGTGGTGGTGGTGGTAGGAAGCTAACAACTAACTGAGGCCAATGGCTGCACTGCTAGTGATGCTCTGTAATAGAAATCTGTCCAGTGAAACACAGTGAAAACACCTAAGGCATTTTGTCCAGCATGCAGGTCATATTACTCCCCATGAAATACCAGGACTGTTCTTTTCTGAAAAAGCCTGTCACCAAAACAGAGCTCTACACCAACACACACACCCTCTCTCTCTCTCTTCTCTCTCTCTCTCTCTCTCTCTCTCTCTCCTGTCTCTGTGTCTCTGCACAATGTCCCCAGGAGCAAGTCTTTCGTTGCCCGGGCTTTCTTTAACCTACCCTAAATGCACATTGCACACGTAACATTTGCTCGAATCTTTTCATATGAAAGGCTAGCACCCAGACCATCACTACTGTAATCCAGAAGTGGGGTCTAGTAGGGAAGAGAAGGGACCTAGCTTCAGCAAATAGTTTGCCTCCACTAAAAAGAAAAACACAAACAAACAGGGGGGGGGGGGGGGGGGGGGCAGAAAAATATGTCACAAGGATGAACACACACAAAGAAAGATTCAAATCCAGTACTTCTCAGATCTGAAGGCGGATGAGTTAGCTACTGCCACACAACATATACACACACGCGCGCGCGCGCATGCATGCACGCACGCACGCGCGTGCGTGCGTGCAGCAAAGGAAGCAGCAGCCGCAGCATCCGAGCCTGCAAAAGCCGGGGGCCACACACACAGAGAACAGAACAGGCAGTCAGGCAGCATGCCCCAGCCCTCACTGGGTGACCGACCTTGCCTGTCACACACTAGTCTCTGCTCCCCATCTGAGTCAATGACCGAAAGCCAGCCTGCCTAGCTGTGAGCTATTGACGTCCACCGCCTACCATAGCATAGCCTCATTGTTACCTTGCCTTTGGACTGCTATGGTTTCACAATGGCGTAAAAAAGGAATAAATCTGTGTGCGTGTGTGTTTTCTGTGTTTTCTCTTCTCCCGGGTTTAATCCTTTCAACATAGCCCCCACTAGCGCGCGACGATTCAGTTATTCTCTTTTGTTGCTATGCGTGTGTTGTATGGTCACATCATTTCGTGGAAAATTGGGGTGGGGGTGGGGGGTGGGGGTGTTCTGATGTGTTATTTTTAGTCAAACCAGTCACCTAAGTGATGAGGTATGGAATGTCATTAAATGGAAATTGGGAGGGGGAGGGGGGACAAACAACCCCCTCCCCTAAAATAACCCACCCAAAATGAAAACAACACACACACACACACACACACACACACACACACACACACACACACACACATACACACACACATCAAATAGAGGGCATTGATTATTAACTCCAAATGAAATTTAGATAACAGACAATAGGACCTTCTACAGCTCATTACGAAATGGGAATCAATAAGAAACAAATATTCAGCAACCATCATGAAATCAATAATATACAGTCTGAAAAAAAATGTGTCACTCAGAAACAGCTAAACTATAATTATCCCAACCTTAAATGATCAACTGTAAGAAAAAGCTTTCAGTATAACTAGATCTACATCAATCTAGTGCACAGCAAGAAATAATTCACCGCAAGCAGTCATAAAAATGATCAGAAAAAAAACTGGTGACATAGGAAAAAGTAGTGAAGGAAACAAACAAGCAAACAAACACATAATATTTTAACCACCCACAATCCATAACAACTCATTAGCTGACAAAACGATCATAACAAACAAACAGATCAACTGAATAAGAAATAGCCAAGTACACAATCCATCATCAAAAGGATGGTAGTGAGAAATAAGTAAGTAATATCCATGACAAATGTGAATCACAGAGGGTATACAAATAACCCCATAGGTCATGAACTCACAAACGCTACTGCATTACCAGCTTCCCACCTGGTCATCAAATATGGGGCAGTCAGAACAAATCAAACAGTAACGGCTTCTTAACAAACCTTTATCAACAAACAAGGAGAAATAACCACGAACTACGACAACTAAGATATAGGGATAATCAGCTCTTCAAGCCCTGTAGTTCAGTAGACACCAGCCTGGAGTTCCAGTAGCTGATAACATCAACAGAAGGGTCTTGTGTGGACAGAACACGCTCCTGTCTTCTGCTAGGCTATCGTCCATCTTCTGCCAGGCTATTGTCCAGTGTTTGGGTGGCCTTCTGTGAGCAAAGTAGGTAACTGACCTAGTCACCTCCACTTTCTCAAGAGCTTTGAAACTCAAGCTGGACTGACTCATTGGAGGGTATGTCCATCGTTTAACTCTGTACTTTGTTACTGAGGCATTCTCATTTTTGCTATGGTATTCTTAACTGGACATTTTGAGATCCTCCCACAACACAACATACCTTGTCATTCTGCTAACCATACTGCTATCTATCTATCTATCTATCTATCTATATCTATCTATCTATCTATCCCTTAGTTTGGCGACTGTGGAGGCACCCTTGAAGTCTTGACAACCAGCTCCTCCATTCCTCTCTCTCTGTTCTGCTATTCTCAAAGTTTTGTTGAGTTCTAGGCCTGTACACCATTCGCTGATGTTGTCCTCCCATCTCTTCCTTGGTCTGCCTCTTTTTCTTCCTCCTTGGACTGTGCCTTGCAGTATTGTTTTTTGCAAGTCCTTCTGATCTCGTGACATGCCCGTACCATTTTAGTTTACGCTTCTTTACGATTGATACAGGGTATTTGTAGGGACCACTGGTTTCCTGGATTCTGTTATGCACACCTTCGTTGCTTATGTGGTCTCTGTAGGAGATGCCAAGGAGTCTCCGGAAGCATCTCATCTCTACCGTCTGTACTCTTCTCTCCGAATCAATAGTCAGGGTCCATGATTCACAGGCATACAGGAATATAGATATGACAAGGGAGCGCATTAGTCTGATCTTGGAGTTGAGTGAAATATTTTTATCTTTCCAGATGGTGTTCAGATTTGACAGTGCTGTTATTGTCTGTGCAATCCTGCACACTACCTCTGGCTTGGACCCTTTGTCTGATACAACGGCTCCCAAGTACTTGAAGCTTTGAACCGTTTCTAGCTTTTGGTCATTGACCCTGATATCAGTGCTGATGCCCTTGGCATTATTGGTCATCAGTTTGGTCTTCTCTGCACTGATTTCCATGCCGTATGTTTTAGAGGCTTTGTTCAGGTGTTCTGTTTAGCTGGCAAGCTCTTGTTCTGATCCTGCCAGTCCATCAATGTCATCTGCGAAGCGGAGGTTTATGATCGTTTTGCCACCAATGCTGACTGATCCTTTGTGGTGTTCCAGTACATCAGCCATTACTCTCTCAAGGGAGATGTTGAAAAAAGTGGGTGAGAGTAGACAGCCCTGCCTTACTCCAACTGTTGTTGGAAACCACTCTCCAATGTTGCTGTTGTAGTACACTGCACTGGTTGCCTTGCTGTACAGCTCTTTGATGACTCTGATCAGGTTTGCATTGATGCTGTACAAATTCATGGTTGCCCACAAAGCTGCATACCACACTCTGTCGAATGCCTTCTTAAATCAATAAATACGTGGTAGAGGTCTTGTTGGTGTTGAAGGTACCGCTCACAGAGTATTTTGCAAACACCGCGGAACAGCAGTTAAAAAATACTCGCTTTACAAACACACGTCGCAGTACCTAGACACTATTATTAGGTGAAACACACACACACACACACACACACACACACACACACACACACACACACACACACACACCACACACACTTGCTTACACACACACACTTGCTTACACACACACACATACACACACACACTTGCTTACACACACACACACTTGCTTACACACACACACACACACACACACACACACACACACACACACACACACACACACACACACACACACACATCTTTTAGTGGCAGGTTTTTTGAATGAGCTGTAACAAGGACAGGGATATAATTATCTTTTATTGTCATCTAAAAAATGTTCTTTTCTTTTTTGTTTTCCAAACAAAACAGCTGTACTCTTTACCTAATACTATCCACTGAAATACCATTTCAGTTCTCTTTCAGCCATTATCATCGTTTTGTTTATTATTGCTGTTTGTTGTTTGTTTGTTTCTGATTTTGCTTAAAGTACTGAATTCAAGCCTTGTTAAGATCTCCTTCACCTATGTCTCATTAGTCTGTTCTGCTGATAGTTCCACTGACCATGGCTGGCCATGGAGGTCCTATCTATACTGGTAATGACATACGCTAAAGGAAAAGAGAACAGATTTGTTGGTTGAAATATGCGCATCTGGCCATGCCTGTTTCTTCAACCTTTCTTTCATCAGGTTCTTTCATTCTTTCTTTCTCTTTTTAATCCACGTCTTCGCCGGTCACTTTTGAAGGAAACATTTCTGAACCTCGGTTTTATTTGTGTGTTGTTGTTTTTTTCCAGAGTGCCCCCTGTCATCTTCGCGCCCACCCCCTTCATGGTTGGTACAGAATTTGAAAATAATTCATGTCTGTGATTTTCTCTATTTTTAGTTCCAGTTTCAGCTCTTATCTCCTATCTTTTCTGTAAAAGTGCAATCCACAGAGTGTGGTCCCCACATTCTAGGACTTGTGCATAGGAAAATTTCTCTTTTCTGTCACTCTTCGTTTCTGCCTCTTCTAGTTCTAATCTCATTGCTTAAGTTTATCTTCACATGTCCCTTACCTTTCCTTTTCCATTGATTTCTTCAAAACTCTAATACGATTTTTCTTTTTATTTTGCACACTGGCACAACAGTTCTGTTGCTTTTTGCTGTACAAAAAAGGATGATGTTAAACAGTGGGATGATGTATATTTTTAGTATCTAACCTTCAATGATAATGTACACAGAGGGACAAGAAAGAATCTGTTATCCTCAGTATATGCTGTTGAACACTTGCAAGAGCATCCTATTTTAGTCTCTCGATTTAGCATCTGCAATGTCATCCTCAAATCGATTTTGTGCAGGCATTCACGTATGTTGCCAACGC
This sequence comes from Stramonita haemastoma, assembly GCA_030674155.1. Classification (NCBI taxonomy): domain Eukaryota; kingdom Metazoa; phylum Mollusca; class Gastropoda; order Neogastropoda; family Muricidae; genus Stramonita; species Stramonita haemastoma. The sequence continues at coordinate 35,084,951 of CM060346.1, read as the reverse complement.
AGTGGCCTTATCTGAACAGCTGCCCTGACATTCTTTAGTGGCTGCTGTATAGGCAGGCTGCCAGAACCTTTCAAGGCATTTTACTTCCTCTCCTCTCCAGATGGTGGCAAAGATTCATCTTATGACTTTATTATATATATATATATATATTATATATATATATATATATATATATATATATATATATCATGGGGTTTGTTTTTTTTGGGGGGGGGGATATTATCCGGGGATAATGGATTTAGAGGAAAGGCTGACATCTTTTTCCCAGATTAGTTTCATTTTTGTTAAAGAATTAGGGACTGTGTTCTTGTGTGGTCTGACTAGGTTTGCTGTATGACAACACAGATTGCTGTATGACAACACAGATTGAGGATTGTTGTTTGACAACACAGGTTGCTGTTTGACAGCAAGGTTTGCTGTTTGACATTACTGACACTGTCGATGAAGTTTGCTATTCATCAACATAGATGTATGGGAAACAGTGGTAAGCTTTACAGATGTACCTGACATGACCAGTTTTGTAGTCGACAGGCTGTGTGCCAGAAGGTGGTGTTGGGCAGGTTGTGAAAAGCCTGTTGGGCTGACAAGGTTTGGTAGCTAACAGCAGTGACTTAGCTGACGTGGTTAGCTCTGCATTTTACACTATACCCAATGGCTTGGGTTGGGTTTTTTCTTTTTTTCTTTTTCTTTTTTTTCCAACTCATCAGTAAGATGGCCCATAACCAACATATAAAGACGTGCTTTATGAATGAGGGAGTAAGATTCTGAGCTGGATCCTTTTCCTTTTTTATGATACTAGGTTACTGATTTTCTAAAAAGTCATATGTCTCAGGCTTCACCTGTCCTTCATATTCCAAAATAGGGTTCTGGGGGTATTTAAAAAAGACCCACATCTTTTAAAAAAACAACAACAAAAAACACCTTTTGAACTTTGCTTTCTCTCCCACTTTTTTCCAAAAAAACCCTGCTAGCCTATCAGAGTCCTCCTTTTCTTCAGGTAAATTAGTGACTGTGAGATAGCAGTCACCAGACAATCCAGCAACCCTCTTTCCCTCAGGCCACAATCTAGGCCTATACCTTCCACTAAAACAGCGAAGGGGGGGGGGGGGGGGGGGGTCATTGTTCAGCACCCCAGGGGAAGAAGAAAAAGAAATGGAACACGTTTCTATTGACGCCACGATATCACCATAGTTAGGACTCGCACTCGCTTCACTCAATTACGCAGACTGATTTCGCAAGGCTCCATTTTCCACTCACCCCCCCCCCCTAACATTCCCCCACCCCCCTTTCATCCTTCCCACGCTGGCTGCACTGCCACATTGTTGACTACATTGTTTGTTGGCTCCCGCAGCCAGCACAGCACAGCACAGCACAGCAGGCAGACAGGCAGACAGACAGTGTGTCAGCGGGGCCGCATGCACAGCCCCAGATGTAGTAGGTAGGCAGATTTGATCGCCTTGAGGCTACGTCACTTGCTGGCCTGGTTGCTCAGTTTCTGTTGATTGGAGTAATTGTGTTGGCAGTCCCCCTGGCCGGCCATTGTTTGCTGTCCTCTCCCCGTCTGCCTGTCTGCCTGTCGGTCACTCCCGGCCTGCTGCTGACTGGGGCGCAGATAGTTGTAATCCATGTGGGAGTCTTCACACTTGATGTGCACATGACACGCTGTGTCAGGGCCCAGGAGCATTTAACAAGCGTTACGTAAGGTTAGGGTGCTCTCTCTCTCTCTCTCTCTCTCTCTCTCTCTCTCTCTCTCTCTCTCTCTCTCTCTCTCTCTCTCTCTCTCACACACACACACGACGGCTTGCGTTCAAGAAAATGTCAAAGGAATAATAACGCGCATGACAGCCGTTAATAAAGTCTTCAGTGGCTGGTTGTTGTTGCTATGATCATTATCGATGAGAGTTCTACAGATCTGGAGTTTCTGCTTCCAGTGTTGGCCATTATCAAAATAAATAGCGTGGCAGTAATGGCAACTCTCAACAACCTTTGCGTAATAGGGTGGGTTTTCCGGACACAAGTTTTCGGGTATGTCATCGCTGAATATGAATCAAACGTTTATTTCTAGTGATGTAGGCGCTTAATTAATGGAGTCCACGGAACTATCAGAACCAACCAATACAAATGTAACACGTAACGTAGCGGTTTGTAACTAGCACAATGAATCAATAGTGCGAGACTGCAGAGATCATTCCCGTTTATTGCAGTAGAGCCTTTGCGGTAATGACAGCTAGATCTATATAATTATATTAATGATCTGTTTTTGCGCGCGGGGGCCAAATACACTGTAAGTGGAACCTACGACCTCAGCTTAGGTCAACACTAGCGCCACTAAATCCCTTTCAAAGCAGCAACGCGGAAAATAATTCCTGTTGAATTAAATCCACCATAGCATCCCTAGGGGCCAGTTGAGTTCAGTTTTCTTTGGTCAATGCCAGGGGTCTGCCGGCCCCAAAGCTGTCCTGTCTGTGTTCAGCCCCTCCAGTCCAATGGCCAACGCTTCTGCCCTCTTCCACAGGGGCAGCTAGCTGTGGGGGCCTGTATACAAACCACACTGTACTTCGGGCAGCTGCCATCACAAACCATGCCCAAAGACGCAGACACAGCCAACATTGAGGAAGGAAGCTGTCGAAAACCTCTCCAGTACAGTGCCCTTACAGACCCTTTCGAGGTAAAATTTTTAAAACTAACCAAACAAAAAACCATACCCAGAGGGTTTGTCTGATCTTTGCAGTCAACAGAGAAATAAGTAGCGTAGGTGGAAAGGGTGGCACAACACGCGTCTGTCACGTCATTTCACCCCAGCCTCTGATTCTGTCACGTCATTTCACCCCAGCCTCTGATTCTGTCACGTCATTTCACCCCAGCCTCTGATTCTGTCACGTCATTTCACCCAGCTCTGTATTCATGTCACGGACATTTCACCCAGCCTACTGAATTCTGTACACGTCATTTACCCAGCCTTGATTCTGTCACGTCATTTCACCGCTTGATTCTGTCACGTCTTTCACCCAGCCTTGCTATTCTGTCACGTCATTTTCAACCCAGCCTTGATTCTGTCATGTCATTTCACCCTAGCCCACTATTCTGTCACGTCATTTCACCCCAGCCTCTGATTCTGTCACGTCATTTAAACCAGCCTCTGATTCTGTCACGTCATTTACCCCAGCCTCTGATTCTGTCATGTCATTTCACCCAGCCTCTGATTCTGTCTCGTCATTTCACCCCCAGCCTCTGATGTCTGTCACGTCCATTTCACCCCAGCCTCTGATTCTGTCATCATTATCCACCCAGCCTCTGACTGTCACGTCATTTCACCGAGCCTACCGTCTGTCATGTCATTTCACCCCAGCCTCTGACTGTCATGTCATTTCACCCCAGCCTCTGATCTGTCAGTCATTTCACCCCAGCCTCTGACTGTCATGTCATTTCACCCCAGCCTCTGACTGTCAGTCATTTCACCCCAGCCTCTGACTGTCATGTCATTTCACCCCAGCCTCTGATTCTGTCACGTCATTTCACCCCAGCCTCTGATTCTGTCACGTCATTTCACCCCAGCCTCTGACTGTCATGTCATTTCACCCCAGCCTCTGACTGTCATGTCATTTCACCCCAGCCTCTGACTGTCATGTCATTTCACCCCAGCCTCTGACTGTCATGTCATTTCACCCCAGCCTCTGACTGTCATGTCATTTCACCCCAGCCTCTGACTGTCATGTCATTTCACCCCAGCCTCTGACTGTCATGTCATTTCACCCCAGCCTCATCATCCCCCTGGCCTGGACACAGGCCCACAGCAAACAGCCTTTGCTGGCCTCAAGCCTGACTCCGCGCTGGCTGAATGGAGCAGCATCCAGTCACTCCTACCGCACTGTGTGCAACTCTTCTTTCCCACTTTCATGGATAGTATAGATAGATAGATAGATAGATAGATAGATAGATAGATAGAATAGATAGACAGATAGATAGATAGATAGATAGATAGACAGATAGATAGATAGACAGATAGATAGATAGACAGATAGATAGATATATAGATAGATAAATAGATAGGTAGATAGATTAGATAGATAGATAGATAGATAGATAGATAGATAGATAGATAGATAGATAGATAGATAGACAAACAGATAGATAGACAGACAGATAGAAGATAGGTCGATAGATAGACAGATAGATAAACAGATAGATAAACAGATAGATAGATAAACAGATACCTAGATAAACAAATAGATAGATAGACAGATAAACATAGATAACAAGAATAATAATAGATAGATAGATAGATAGATAGATAGATAGATAGATAGATAGATAGATAGATAGATACATAGATAGATAGATAGATAGATAGATAGATAGATAGATAGATAGATAGCAGCATTAACTCCAATGCACTCCGATGAAAAAAGGGAAAAGGTGGGCTGAGGGGAGAGGTAGAGCTAAGCAGTGGAGGATGAACTAGGCAGACGAAGAGAACAAAATTCTCAGCCCTTTTTTCGTCATTATAAAAAAACGCCCACTTTCATGGGATAGGGAACGAAGAGTGGATCTTGGTTACTGAGGAAGACTTGGTGATAGCAACACCATTCATGTCAACAGACATTTCATCTGGGGTAGGATCAGTGAATCCTTCTTTGGCCAAAGACACCAAAGTGTGAATACTTCATCTCAGAACACCCACAACCACCACCATCGTTATCATCAGCAGCAGCCACAGCAGCAGCAGCAACAATCAACAGCAGAGGGAAAAGGAGTCCTACCTACCCAGCCCCCACTTCTCACAGACCCCCCCCCCCCCCCCCCAGGTTCTGATCCCTACACACTGGCCACAATTGAACGGCGTGGCAAAGGACCCCCTACTCCCCCAAAAACAACAACAACAACAACAACAACAACAAAACTGGTCCATCAGTGCACCATTCCCAAACCTGTGCTCACCCCCTCGCAAATTGGACAAAGTTCTGTCAACAATGGGAGAGGACAGAGACAGAGACAGAGAGAGAGAAAAAAAGGAGTTGTATGTAGGGGTGGGCAACTCAGCAGTATGCTCCGGACGTTCTGACCATAGTGAACAGAGTGCTACTGGGGAGTGGGGAGAGAGAAAATAAAAAATCAATCAACAAAAAAATCGAAGAGACCTCAACACTGTGAAACGTCAACACCTTATACAAAGAAACCAAGTGTGTGTAGAATAGCCCAATCTTTACAACAACAACAAAAAGAAGGAAGAAATCCCCCACCACCACCACAACAACCCCACAGCAGCACTAGGGAAAGCAGAACCTGAGCAGTGTTGTATGTAACAGAGTGTATACATGTAGGAGGGGGGCCCAGGCTGGGGAGAGGTGTCTGTCTGTCTGTGACTAGGGCCTCCAAAGTCGGCAAAGGTCCGGGACAACACGCCCAGTGTGCCAGTGTTGCTTCTTTCTACTGGGGATGTCACCTGTCTACCGGCCACCAGTCCTGAGGGGAAGCCTGTGAGGAGGGAGAGTCATTAAAGCGATGCCACTGTTTCCTCTGTCCTGTGTCCCAGTCCTTCCTTCTACTTCCTGGTTCCTCTTCTTCGGTGTCATGTGGTTTTTTTGTTTTTTTTAAAATTGTTTTAAACATTTTTTTTTCAATGTTTATTTTCGTGTAGTACTTTTTTTTTTCCCTTCTAGAGGCTTGTGTTGTGTGTGCGTGTTGATATCTCTTCGCTTTTTGGTTGGGATTACCTGTGTGTTGCATGCCTCTTGGCTAACCACCTGTGTGGTGCATCTGCAGTACTCCTGCTTCTGTATAGAGCGCCTGTCAGCTGACAGGTAAGTGTGTGTGTGTGTGTGTGTGTGTGTGTGTGTGGTGTGTGTGTGTGTGTGTGTGTGTGTGGTGCGTGCGTGCGTGCGTGCGCGCGCGCGCGTGGTGTGTTGTTGTGTGTGTGTGTGTGTGTGTGTGGTGTGTGTGTGTGTGTGTGTGTGTGTGTGTGTGTGTGTTGTCGTCTTTTTATTGCATTCTGTCTCTGGCATTACTTTTCTCTGTCTGTCTCTCTCTGTCTTTTACTCTGTGTGTGTGTGTGTGTGTGTGTGTGTGTGTGTGTGTGTGTGTGTGTGTGTGTGTGTGTGTGTGTCCCTCTCTTGCACGTGCGCGCGCGCGCACACACACATCACACACACCACACACATTTATACCACACACACACCATTTACACACACGCACGCACACACACACACACACAGACCTACCCTAACAAACAATAGTATACAATTTACAGCATATATAGTATCCATACATGCACATATTCCACCAAGTCACACTAATAAGTATACCCTTTTTGTGAAAAACCAACTGGATCTACCTGTAAAGAGTCACAAAGGTGGAGATGTAACCCCCTGGATATGCCTTTTATGCAAATTCCTGATATTGTTGTTACATGTTGTTGTTTTCAATTTTACCTCTGTTCACTTTTAGTGATATTAGACCCCCCAAAAAGCGTAAAAAAATGAACAACAACAAGAAAAACCCACCCCACAAAGAAACTTGATAATGGAACTCTAGGAATAATAAAAACATAAAAAAAACAACTCACTAACGTTAATGCAACTAGACCTATAACAAATGTTCTAAGGGACTGTAACAGAGACCTTTCACAATTTCAAATGCCAATTTCAAATTATTGGATATACTGGTAAGGGAGTTTTCAGAAAAATGGGGCATGAAAGACTTTCTTTACATCTTGCAGTCAAAAAGTATATTCATGAGTATTACTAGTAGTGATATTCTCACCACAAAGACATTTACCATTTTTGTGAATTTGGTTGTCATATATATAATATATATATATATATATATATATATATAACACATATATATAACACATACATATATGTAAATAGATATATGTATGTATAAATTATACATGTACATATATATTATTTATATATGGTGAGTGCGCGCGCGCGCGCGGCGTGCGTGCGCGCGGGGTGTGTGTGTGTGTGTGTGTGGTGTGTGTGTGTGTGTGTGTGTGTGTGTGTGTGTGTGTGTGTGTGTGTGTGTGAAACAACACCCCAATTATTACATGATAAGAAATTGCCAATTTTTATTTTTCTTCCCTTTTTTGTTTTGTGGCAATACAGGATCTCTCTGCGCACAAACAAGTCTGTACGCTTTGAACTAAATTTGAGTCAATTGCACACACACACACACACACACACACACACACACACACACACACACACACACACACACACACACACACACACAGAACAGGTGACATGATTTACAAAACTGCATACATACGGGGACTGGATGTAAATAAGTACACGAGTGCTTATTTCATTATCCTCGATATTAAAGGATAAATAAATAAAAATAAACACACACACACACACACACACACACACACACACACACACACACACACAGAACAGATGACATGATTTACACAACTGCATACATACGGGGACAGGATGTAAAAAAGTACACGAGTGCTTATTCCATTATCCTCGATATGAAAAAATGAATAAATAAAATACACACACACACACACACACACACACACACACACACACACACACACACACACACACACACACACTTCATTCTGGTGCTAGCAAACAACAGTAAGAGTTACTTTCTTTCAGTGAACCTGCAATTTCCTTTCAGAAAGTCTTTCTTCTCTCTCTGGCAAGTCTGGAGTACTGGGAGTTAGTTGTGCTCCATAGGCAAGTCAGTACGAGTATTATTATTAACAATACGACTGTAGATCTAGTGGGCTGTGTGTCACCCATGAAGTTGACAGTATATTATGTACATGTGGGCAGCAATACTAGAGGCAGTCTTCGATAAGGTCTCTTTCAATAGCCGTCAACACTAGTTTGGAAAGAGAGCAAACATTCATATCTATTATGATACTAAATACTTCACACACACTCCCCCCCCCCCCCCCCCCCCCCTCTCTCTCTCTCTCCTCCCCCTTACCCTCCCTCCCCGGTGTCAACAACAATAACATCTATAAGTCGAACAACCTGTCCTTTTCCGCACAGAAGGTACGTTACACAAAATATTATTATTACGGCCTGCCTCCCGTCCCCACCCCACCCCACCCCACCTTTCCCCTGCATCCCAGCTGGAAAGAAAACCACGTAGGCTACTGTAGTACTAGTCTAGTTCCTAGTGACTTTCTCAGCCTACTCTCTATTGGCAAAACGTTTCACCACACGTCGCGGGCTGGCCTGGGTCATGCTCAGAGAGGGAAATCTACACGCATCATTATTATGTGTGATCACGTGTGTTAGAAGTTGTTGGAATTGATTGGTAGTCTAGTCAATGCTGAAGCTGATGATTGTATACACACAGAGCAGCATCAGCTCAACTACAAGCCAGCCCACATGACAGCTAGCTAGCTGGGAAGTCCGTACAGCCTAGCCTACAGGTCATCACGGGCCTCTAATGAAAAGTTGGGCAGATATCTAACGACTAGGGCGGCTGATGGCCGTCCTTAGGCAGCAAGGAGACAGCGGCTGGTGTTGCCTTCAACCATGCACTACAAGGCCTGCTGTCATCACCAAGCAAGGGCCACTGCCTGCCGGCCTGCCTGCCTGCCCAGGCTGCTTGCTGCTGCTGCTGATTACACCATGGCCCTATCGGGGAAAGCTGGCACAGAGAGAGAGAGAGAGCAGGCAGCGCTGGTCTGAAAGAAATCATGTCAGTGTAACAAAGGAGGTCGGCGGCCTGCAGATAGATCGATGGCGAAACATCACGTCACCCCCATGAAGTAACGACAGAGCTGACGTCACAGGCAGCCATGACAGTTGCCAGCCATTTTTTTCTGTCCTTTTGTTTTCTGTGTTGGTTGTTGATTGAAGGTTGATGAAGATCGGTTGGAGGGGGAGGGAGGGGGGGGGTGAGGAGGAAAGAGGAGGGTTTGACAGGGCTTACAAGTCCGATGTGGATAGCAGGGGCGCCAGTGCATCAGTGGGTAGCTAGCTTGCTGCAGTCTCCCTCTCTCGCCCTGCTGTGTACAGGCTTTTTTTTCCTCTCTTCTTTCTTTTCCTCCTACCACCGCCAACTTGGGAAAGCGCAGACTTACTACAACGACGAAGCAGATCTATAAGCTGTAGACATACCACACTCCCCCCCCCCCCCCCCCCCCCCAAACTCAACCTTCCCTACCACACCACACACCGCCTACTCACCTGTTACGTTCCGTAAACCATCAACCTGATCACTCTCCGACACGGCCCCTCCACCCCGTTCCACTAGAGTGGCGGCTTTAGTGGCGCGTGCCAATGGCGACGGTAAATCCCACCCCCAAGGTGGACCGGTCCATGTCAGCAGGTCACAACCTGGCCTGATCCCTGCAGCCAACATGTACATTCTCCCAACCACCGCGACGCTTCATGAGCCTGGAGGCGGGGCTTATGCAGCATAAGCTCCGCCCACTTAGCCTGCCTGCCTACACATCTTCCGCCAATCGCTGACGACCGTCTATTTACTGCTCTCCTCTTGAACGCCAAGTAAAGTCGGTTTGGGCTTTTCTCAACTGAATGTTTTTGAATTTAAAACCAAATCGTGGGAATTGTCCATTTTGAGTTCAAATTAAGTATGTCAGACTTAGGGATGGAATTGGAGGATGTTATGAAAGTTACTCTAATAACAAGCATTGTATAACAAGCAATGTATATATTTTAAAGTAAATTTTCGACCCCACCCACCCCACCCCCAAAGATTGTTCGTAGTGTACATAAATTGATTTGCATGATACTATATCCGCGTGTTTATGCATGCATGCCAGTGTGTTCGCGCGAGCGTTCATGTTTTCACGCCAGTGTGTTTTGCGTGGGGACTATTTGTATTTGTCCTGGAATCTGCAGACTGCCTCCGACACTTGAGGAAAGCTGGTGTTATGGAGAGCAACCACCACTGGGAGAAGGACTGGTATGGCTGCGTTATGACATCGTTATCTAGCCATGAAAACACTCCTCACCTTTCCAACCCTCTTTACAGATAGGTCTAGCGCGCAAAACCCTTTCTATGTACAGGGCTGTTAGGGCTTTAGCAACGCTGGAAACGCTCCCCACCCGCTAACAGACCAGGATACCCACGATGATTACCTAGTGGACAGCTTCTCCTAGTTGGGCAATTCGCCTACCATTTTTCTGCTTCTTATGTCCATTCAAATCACTTCTAAAACCACCAAAAGAAAAGGGCCCCAACCAAGCCAACCCACTGTAACGATCCTACAAACTGTGTTCACACTGTGGTCACCTGGATGCAGGTTGTTACCCACTCAATCAAGGGCCAGTCATCTGCCCTCATAATAACAGCTTCCATTCCTTTCCTGACAGTCTTTTGGTCATTTTTTAAATCGCTCTACTAGTACAACTTGTAGCAGTTGCTGTTCTTGTAGTAATGCGTTAGTAGTAGCAATTTGAATAGTCGTTAAAACCCTCCTACCATGTAAGCTCTCTCTCTCTCTCTCTCTCTCTCTCTCTCTCTCTCTCTCTCTCTCTCTCTCTCTCTCTCTCCTAATTATATATACATATTATATATATAGATAGATATACACGCATTATATAATATGTACAAAAACACACACACACACACACACACACAATATATATATATATATATAATATATATATATATATATATAAATATATATTATATATATAAGAGTTATATTTATATATATATATGTGCATATATATATATATATATATGTGTCATATATATATATATATATATATATATATATATATATATATATATATATATATATATATATATATATATATATGTGTGTGTGTGTGTGTGTGTGTGTGTGTGTGTGTGTGTGTGTGTGTTTGCGCACATATATAATGTGTGTGTATATATCTATCTAGTCGTCATTATATATATATATATATATATATATATATATATATATATATATATATATATATATACTTTATATGCACTACACTACACCACACCACACCATACCACACTACACTACACTACACTACACTACACTACACTATACTATACTATACTATACTATACTATACTATACTATACTATACTATACTATACTATACTATACTATACTATACTATACTACACCATACTATACCATACTATACCATACTATACCATATTATACCATATATTTGTGTATTTAGTGGTCAAATATCATCATTTCTGTCAACATTACAAAGCCCACCATATACTAACACTCAAATACCTTGTTTGAAATAGAAATATGCATATTTCTTCATTTATTTATTTATCTATTCATTAAGTTAGTTAGATATTCACATATTTATCTACTTAATTCTTTTTTTTTTAATATCTATTGTGCCATCAGTTCTTTGATTAGTTTAAGAAAATTCTTTTCTGATTCCCTCATTTATTTCAGTGCTAGATCTGTGATGTAGTCTATATATTTTACTTCCCTATTTCATTTCCAAAATGAAGGTGTTTCAGTTTCTTAAACCTGCATAATCGCTTTCCAGTGTGACAAGACTTTCTCTGCTTGCATTAAACTCTCTCGTTGGAAGTCAGTCTGCATATTGTCAGTCATATTGTCTTTATTTATTTATTTATTTATTTGTTCATCCGTTTATTTATCCCTTTTTTTTACGTCCCTCGACTACAGCTCCGACGATCACCAGTGGTGAGATTTTGTGTATGCAGCCTAGCCGTATTTATCCACCGTGAAGGTGGCCGCATTCCGACTTCGGGGATATTTTGTACATTAATTTTAACTATTTTAGTGCCAGGTAATTGCTGTCATGTAGCCACCTCTGTTACCTCCCCACTTATGAACGCAGGAGTTGGTCGCTTTGCTCGCTTGCTTTAATTAAACAGGTTTAGTGTAAAGTTTCTTAAACGTGCATAACTAGTATTTGTTTTCCAGTGTGTCCAGGCTTCCTGTACTCAAGACCAGCTATTTCCTTTTAGAATGGTGACCCGGCTGGCACGCAGTCACATACTATTTTTATTTATTTATTTATTTTTCTACATAATCATTCATTTTCTGTTATTTGTTTTAATCTGCATTCAATTGTTCAAAACTACGTAGCAGCAACACATACAGAGTACTCTATTCATTTATTGATGTATTTGTTTATATATTATATATTTATTTATTTGTTTAGTCATTCATTCATTTCTGTCTTCTTTTACGCATGCGTTCTTAATAGCCACTTTGTTATTCATTTTGTTTTTCAATATACTTAACAATAATAATGTATTTTTTTTTTTTTTTAATGCTGCCGTTTTTGGTTACTTACTCAGTTCGTCACTTAACTCGTTTCCCATTCATTCATTCACTTCCTCACTTACTCATAATTTCTCCTCATCCATTCACTTACTGATTGGCATATTACTTACTGCCGCCTGTGCTCAATTCAGTCGACAGCTAACTGCTAGTTGTGGAACTGACTGCAAACACCAGGCCAGTCAGTCTATTGTTATTGTGCTGTGTGTGTGCGCCCCCTGCTCTGTGTTGGCGTCTGTTGGGGTTTGAACAGAACTTTATTTAGTCCTTCACAACACTGTAGCACCACTACAGGAAATGAATACAATTTGCATTCAATGCTGATTGTATTATATATATATATATATATATATATATATATGTAGCATTTCTGTGCAAAAATGGGCTGCAGCCCACGCGTCCAATAGGTGAGAAATAAGGTAACTGTAGACATGTTGAAAGATGATGAAAGCATCAGGAAAAAGAACCAAAAAATGACCAACGAGAAACAAAATAATGTTATCATGTTAAACAGAATAGACTTTTCTCTCTGCAACACTGATTCGGTTACCGCTCTCTATTTCGTGTAAGAATGGTACATCTGTTACTTACTTATTTATGCATGAAACACTGATATATTGTCTGGCATACTTATCCACTTGATCTTTATTTCCTTCATTCTATAGACTATGTATGAAAGAATGGTAGCCTCAGTTTGTTTAAATTATGCATGCAGGCAATGTAAGTAGGTTTGTATATATACTGAGTGCTTTACTCTGGCAAGCTGATTCAAACACCATCGTTTCTGACATCAGTCATGTATAAATGATACATCTCTTTGTTCTTTGTTCACTTGTGTACACAACACTGATTTCTTACTTCACATAGGGATTCAATGCCAGTTACTTCTGCCATAACTGATCTACATGTTGCACATCGGTTTGCTTCGTTACTTTTGTCTAGAACAGTATTGGTTTGCTTACCTTTCAGCTACATCTATTTCTTTTGATAGTCACACAGGAATTGTGCATCTTTTTGTGTATTCATTCACTTCTAAGGGATGAAATAGGGGTTTATTATTTACCCTGCCTCATTTCTGTCAGTATTTACCTATTCATTGTATATTCATCCATTTAGTTCATTTGTTTATGCATCTGTTTCCCAGCATGCTTACTCGCTGCAGCATTATTT
>CM060346.1:35023176-35043176 GCA_030674155.1 Stramonita haemastoma | reverse complement strand
CATGGTGGCCTCAGGTAACTTTCAACCCGTGGTGGTAGCAGCGGTGGTGGTGGTTGTGGGGGTGGTAGTGGTGGTAGCGGTAGTAGTAGTAGTAGTAGTGGTGGTGGTGTGTAGTAGTAGTAGTAGTAGTAGCGGGTTGCGGTTTTCACAACAGGCGCGGCCAGGCGACACTCCTAGGCCTACAGGCCGTCACGACACGACACGACACGACACGACACAGGCAGGCAAGGCAGGCAAGCGACACGGCAGCTTCCAGCATGCTGCATGCCTCTTCGACTGACGCCGCGCCGCTTCGCAAGGCCAACTATAACTGCCTGTTCAACCACGCACGCCGAAGGGGCAAAAAGTCTTCTTCCACTTTTCTTTCTTTCCAAGAGAGGGAGGGAGTAGGAGTAGGCTAGGGCGTGCGGGGCTATACTACTGCGGCGCCTCAAATGACTGTGTGTGTGCGCGTGTATGTGTGTGTGAGTGTGAGTGAGAGTGAGAGAGTGAGAGAGAATGAGAGAGAGAGAGTGAGAGATAGAGAGAGAGAGAGAGGGGGGGGGGGGGGGGGGTAGGGGGGGGAGGATTTCTACAGTATATGTATGTGTGAACTAAAGTGAAAAAAAAATGATGAGGGGTGAGAGAGGTAGAGGTGGTAGTGGTGGTTGTGAAGGTTAGGAGAGGGGGGGGTGGGGGAGTCATAGGTTGAGGGGTGGGGAGGTTGGGGAAGTAAGGAATGGAGGAGAGAGAGAGGGGGGTGAGAGAGGGAGAGGAGGGGGGGGGGGGACTCGTCACCTCCTCACTCTCCCTTTTTGACTGATTGATTCGAATGCTCCTCCCCTCTTTTTCCTTCTCCCGCCAATCAGAAATTTCCTATGTTCTCGTTCCGTGTAGTGTGGCGTATTGTATCGCTGGCTGCTCGTGTCAACACAGGCAGGAAATGATGGAATGGAAAGAATGGCAGCACTTCACTGTTATCATTTCAAGCCTGACGCCCTTCACAATATCACTTATAAGGAGTAAGCGCTAGGCCTATAGCGCGCCGGCCACAATTTACTTGTCTACATTTTGTGCGTTACGTGCAATTTGCCTGTCTGCAATTTTACTTGTCATAGCTACTATGATGTTGTTGTCTTGTTGTTTTGTTGTTTGTTGTCTGTTGTTTGTTTTAGGGTGGGTGGGGGGGGTTGTTTGCAAGTTTGTTTGTTGCTTGTATGTCTGCGGAAATTGTGTTAGTTATGTTGTGAAGGAATCTAGTTGACTGCAAGTTTTGGGAGGGGTTGTTGTTGTTGTTTTGCGTTGTAAGAGAGCGATAGAGAACGCGTTTTTAAAAAGAAAATCGATGGTCGTTTCCGCACCCTTTGCTTGAGGAAAAGTGTGGTGATGATAAGAGAGAGAGAGAAGAGAGAGAGAAGAGTAAGCAGAGAGAGAAGAGTAGAAAGAGAGAGAGAGAGAGAAGAGAAGAAAGAGAGAGAGAGAGAGAGAGAGAGAGTGAGAGAGTGAGAGAGAATGAGATACCAAACCTTGCCGCCTTGTAATGTCTGTTTTTTCCTTCACAATGCCACACACACACACACACACACACAACACACACACACACACACACACACACACACACAGATCAATATATAAAATATATATATATATGTATATATATAGATTATAATAGATAGATATAAAATCGATAGATTATAGATAGATAGTTTAAATATATGTATATAAACAGTACCTACACACGACACAAACACACAACAAACTATACACTCAACACCCCCCCTCCCCCACAAAATCCACATCGCAACACAACATACACAACAAACACAATCTACACACCGCCAAAGACACAGATTCATCCGCCTCTATCCTCTATGTCTGTCTCTCTGTCTCTGTCTGTCGTCTGTCAGGTCCTTCTGTCTGTCTGGCTGTCTGTCTGTCTTCTGCTCTGTCTCTCTCATCTCTTTCTCTCCGTCTCTCTCACTCCTCCATCATCTCTCTCTGCACACAACGAAAGAGTAACCCATCAACACCCATACATACACACACACACACACACACGACACACACACCACAACGAGGACCACCACCACACCGATCACACACACACACACAACACACTATAAACCACACAACCTCCACAGAGAAAACATTCTAAAAAAACTAAACGACCTACACGAGATTCACCCCATCCCAACAAAACACAACCCCACCCCCCCCCCCACCACACCCACCTGCTCCAAAGCCCCCCCGCCCCCTACAAACACGAAAACACACAACACACAAACACAACGAAAAAAAAAAAAAAAAAAAAGAGAGAGTGAACACCAACTTGTCAATGACCAGAAAGAATCAGAAATCCAGTCAACAAAAAACGTGAGAACGAGCACCTTTCGTTAATCAAACACGGCTCTTTTTATCCCACGTCTTTTTTTCCTCGGAACAAGAAATAGCAGAACAATGGGGGGAATCATAAAAACTGCCGTCAGGAGTACAATAATCCCATGCCAATGAAAAGGCTTAGACAGGGGAAAAATAAAGACATGAAGAAACGAAAAGACCTAGCACACCAAACACTAAATCTAAGATGAGGTGGGTGCTTTAAATATGAGGAGAGTTGCAACAACAAAGCAAAAGGCAACAGACACTATCAGACATAGCAAATAAAGCACGACAAAAAACACCAACACACCCGGAAAACCCGAGAAAGCTTAAATAGATAACCGACCCCACAATGGCATACGACACAGAAACCCTAACCGGGAGACAGGCAAAGCCATTAACCATGATGAACACTAAAACGACAGCGGATCGGACACGGTCTTAAAGAAGTCAAGTTACTCATGATCTTGCAGATGGGGGGGAAGATAAGACCGGCGAGGGCCTCTGCTACACGCCCAGCACCAGGAACCCACTGTTTAACAGCTCGTCACACAATGGCCACCCATATTGATACCCCCCACCCCCCCCTTAAATCCCCCTGGGACGCACCGCTGACCCCCCCCCCACCCCGCCCCCCGACACCGGAGGTGCCAATAGAGCCAAGAGATGAGATAATCAGACAATGTCAACTGTATCAGTGTGGAACATGGTAATAAACACAGCAGAGGTAGAGAGTTATGGAGAGAGTAGAGAACCGGTAGAGATAAGAGACATCAAGCATCGGAGACTGATGTGTTATGCGTGTATACGATGGCAGAGGACAGAGGAGAGCGATCTGAGATGTGAATGTTGATATCTCTCGCACACTATAGAGTCAATACTGTAGCAGACATTTAACAGTACCAAGTAGGTGCTGCTTAGTAGGACATAGCGTACCCTGGGGGCCAGACTGCGTCAGTATGAAGCCGCAGCCCTGCCCCAGGGACCACAAACGCCGTGAAAGTGTTTGATGATGGTTGTGTGTATTGGAGATGTGGGTGGAGAAGGGTGAACCGAGGCGATAGGGGCGTGTTGTCTACATGGTGGGTAAAAGGTTCTATGGTGAGGTCTGGTTCTGTGGTGTCTGTTATGAGGGTGAGTTGGGGGTTGGGTCGGTATGGATCATGCGCTCAATGATACTGCGGCCACTGAAAGGAACACAGTGAGTGTAAATCGCTTTAGACCCAAGCTCTCAGAGGATAGTGTAGTTAAAACGTGTCTTGAGTAAGAACAGAGTGAATATTGTAGAAGGAGAGATAACTGGCTCGATTAGTAAAATATGTAGACGATGTCGTGTCGATGTGTATTCCACAGATGGTGAACTAGCAAAGTGGTTTGCTAAGTCTATTACGTGTGTAAGAGGCTCTAGCGTGTGTGAGAGGTGATAAATATTACCGAGGTTGTTTTACTACGACTACCCAAAGGACAATTAATGATAATATATAAAATCTATCTACACAATCTCTCTATAACAGACGCTGCATACTATAATAATAACACTTCCAAATCCACCAACTCAATTACGCAATCTCAATACTACCATATACAACTAACAAACCTATACAAAGCAAACCTACCCAGTTTAATTACCACCAATATGCCAACATCATCCCTAAACCCCCCAATACCCCCTAAACAACAACAAGACAAAAAACAACAACATCCAAAAAGTAAAACCAAAAATGACACCCCCCTAATACCAAAAATGTCTGTCATGAACACCCAACAAAAACCAGACGTATACCCCGCGAAGCCGTCGGCATCTCACTCTCTAGGTCCGAAAAGCAGCGAACAAAGCGGAGAAGAACCCTCTCACGGAGGCCACCGGCCCCCGTCCAGAACCAAAAGTAAACGCCCAAGCGAAACGGGGAACAGCCGGGAAGGCGCAAGCGCGAGGCGCATACGTCCTCGCCGGTATTGAGCGCGCACAGTATGCTGGACGTATTTAGCAGTGCCCAATAACGCTGCATCAGACACCCGGCATGCGGTAGGCTCTATTAGTGCGTCGGAAACGGTGAGGGCCGCATCCGGGGAGATCTGCAAACGGCTGGTTAGGGTACCGAGTATGCAGTACACACGTGTTGTTGGGGTAGGATCCGATGTGTATTGCCACCGGGTAAGTGTCTGTACTAAATGATGGGTGGTATGGTTTATAGATACGGTATGGGTCGTGCGCTCTTAGGGACGAAAAGAATGGATAAAAGTTAACTATTTAGCAAACCGTAAGTGTCCGAAAGACATTCTGAGATCAGAGACAGAGAGTCATATTTCAAGTCAGGAGAAGAAGGTCACACAACGAAAAATTACAATCAGTGAAATTCTTGCAATTAAAACTTCCACAAGTCTGGCAAAGTGTTTCCTCAAACGAAAACACGCCAAAACCACTAACAAAACATCGACAGCAACAAAAACAGAAAAGCCTCCCTTGATAACCAGTAATAATTTCTTTAGGAACAAAATAACTTTTCAATAACTGGAAGCTTTTCCGTAACAATCACGAAGACGCTTCGATACCGTTTTTTGTTTTTGTTGGGTTTTTTTTTTTTAACAAATACATTCCGTTTTGAATAACTGTATTACGTTGTGACACCCAGGGAATCCACTGCACAATGTATAATATATATCAAACTTCCAATTTAAGTTTGCAGGGGGGTAGGGTGGGGGGTGGGGGGGGGGGTGGATCTGGCAAAGACAAAGAGGGACTGAACATATGTCATTTTCATAGTTTACTTTCTCTTATTCTGCCTTGATATTTTATGTGATAGGTTCCGTCAGCATGAATTTGAAGTCGCCCCAGAACTCAAAATCTGACGCATGTTGAACTCACATGAAAACATTCTGAAAAAAATATTGGTATCATTGACAGTGACCCGCGCGCGCGCGCGCGCGCGTGCGTGCGTGCGTGCGTGCGTGTGTGTGTGTTAAGGTTTTCCTATATATGTACAACTTTGCACCAACAAAAAAAAAAAAAAACACGCTTCCGACTTTCTCTCAACATGGCGGCGGCGACGTCATACTGACTCCATCTCTAGGTGGTGAACAGTTTCCCGGGTATTCTGTCTCACTTCTGTTAGAGGTTTCCCAGTTTTGACAAGCGTTCTGAGGTTATCTCGTTGCAAGTGAACGGTGGAGATAAAAAATCCAGAAACTACGCAACCTATTTCCTCTACAGCCTACTTGCGGCCATGACGTCACGTGGTCATCGCGTCATAGTTTACTCCTGTACCCTTCTCCCTCAAGCATGGGTGATTAAAAGAAAGAAAATGGGCAGGAAAGGTGTGTGTGTGTGTGTGTGTGTGTGAGTGTGTGTGTGTGTGTGTGTGTGTGTGTGTGTGTGTGTGTGTGTGTGTGTGTGTGTGTGTGTGTGTGTGTGTGGAAGGGGGTAGAAAAAGAGAAACAGGGCTGATTAGCATTATATAATATATATATATATATAATATATATATATATATATATTATATATATATAATAGTATCTATATACTATATGTGTGTGTGTGTGTGTGTGTGTGTGTGTGTGTGTGTGTGTGTGTGTGTGTGGTGTGTGTGTGGAGAGAAGAGAGAGAGAGAGAGAGAGAGAGAGAGAGAGAGAGAGGAGGAGAGAGAGAGAGAGAGAGAGAGAGAGAGGAGAGAGAGTTAAATAGCTAGCTAGCTAGATAATATTATATGAGGTCGAGGAAGAAACAAGTAAACCAACACCAACATCAGCAACAATGGTTTATCATTGTTAGACATTTGCGCAAGATCCTCCTTGGTCTCAGTTGTATACATCAATGGGACAGCAAGATAAGCATAGAAATAATAAGTCATCAGCAAGATAAGCATAGAAATAATAAGTCATCAGCAAGATAAGCATAGAAATAATAAGTCATCAGCAAGATAAGCATAGAAATAATAAGTCATCAGCAAGATAAGCATAGAAATAATAAGTCATCAGCAAGATAAAGCAATAAGAAATAATAAGTCATCAGCAAGATAAGCATAGAAATAATAAGTCATCAGCAAGATAAGCATAGAAATAATAAGTCATCAGCAAGATAAGCATAGAAATAATAAGTCATCAGCAAGATAAGCATAGAAATAATAAGTCATCAGCAAGATAAGCATAGAAATAATAAGTCATCAGCAAGATAAGCATAGAAATAATAAGTCATCAGCAAGATAAGCATAGAAATAATAAGTCATCAGCAAGATAATGCATAGAAATAATAAGTCATCAGCAAGATAAGCATAGAAATAATAAGTCATCAGCAAGATAAGCATAGAAATAATAAGTCATCAGCAAGATAAGCATAGAAATAATAAGTCATCAGCAAGATAAGCATAGAAATAATAAGTCATCAGCAAGATAAGCATAGAAATAATAAGTCATCAGCAAGATAAGCATAGAAATAATAAGTCATCAGCAAGATAAGCATAGAAATAATAAGTCATCAGCAAGATAAGCATAGAAATAATAAGTCATCAGCAAGATAAGCATAGAAATAATAACATCACATGATAACACAGAAATAATTCTCGCAAATCATAGAAATAATAGTCACAGCCACATAGAAACCAAAAATAAAAACTCTCGAAAGATTTGAAACAGTTTTTCCAGCATCTCATTACAATATAAACAACTGTGATTTATAAACTTCTCTGTATCTGAAGACATCACTTGTGCTAAGCGCTATCGCCACTCCCGCCCCCCCCCCCCCCCCCCCCCACCACACACACAACACACAAGAGAGAGAGAGAGAGAGAGAG
The DNA here is from genome assembly GCA_030674155.1 of Stramonita haemastoma. Lineage (NCBI taxonomy): Eukaryota > Metazoa > Mollusca > Gastropoda > Neogastropoda > Muricidae > Stramonita > Stramonita haemastoma. The sequence goes on along the minus strand of CM060346.1, from coordinate 35,036,031 downwards.
AGACAGAGAGACAGAGAGACAGAGAGAGACAGAGAGAGACAGAGACATAGAGACAGAGAGAGAGGGGGGGGGGGGAGAGACAGAGAGAGACAAGAGAGAGAGAGGAGAGACAGACAGAGAGAGACACAGACAGAGAGAGATTGGCAAAACAAAATCCAGCGTTAACTGTTTCAGTATGGGTGGATCCGATGAAGCTTCCATTTGCTAAGCATGCAGGAGCTGCCTCATCCCCAAATGCCCCTGTCTGATCATCTAGTATCCCGCCAGCTCAACAGTCACTAACTAGATCTAGTTCTCTGCTCCCAATAACAGAGCACATCATAGGCTCCTCTCTGCAAGCCACAGTTACTTACTACCTAAAGGCCCAGTCCACTCCTACTGCTTCTCCTGTGCAGTGGATGACTTTGTTTTCTGGTTGGCTACATCGTGCAACATTGGTGATATATATGTGTGTGTGTATATATATATATATAAATATATATATAAATATATATATATATATATATATATATATATATATATATATATATATATATATGCGACGCTCCATCACTCAAGGAGTCGCATTGCACAAAAGGTCAATATTTAGTTATTACATTGTTATTAATTTGCAATGAAATGGCTATACAATACCAAAAAATAAAAAAACCAGATTGAAAGTCGAACAATTCTATCAAAAGTTATTACTAATTGAAATGGTAGACTGCAGGAAATGACAAAATGAGAAATTGACAAGTTTAGCATCCTAATAGGTGGCCAGAATGAGGGCTTGGCTATTTTCAAAACCTGTTTAAAGACAAAAGGAAACAAAATTATGTCTTGATATTCTACTACAAGGTGGAATAATGGCTATAGTTATACTATCAATCCAAATCTCAAAATCAACAACTTCACCCCCACCTGCCTTTAATGGCTCCTAGGGGAAAAGTGGGTTAGGTGCTATCTATTCATTTCCTGTGTGTTGGTGCTCCGTTGTGCTGATGTGAACGAATGACATTTTGTTGAAGCCAGTAGTTTTTATCTCCAAAATGTTGGTACGATTCGTTAAGAGCACTTTTAACAGCCTTCTGTTTGAATCCTCAATGACAGACATGGTGTCCTCAATGATTAATTTAACCACTTGGAAAAGCCAAAAATAGACTTTTGAAGACGTGTAAACCCATGATCTTTCTTCAAACAGTCCAGTGTAGTAACCACTGCACCAAGGTGTGGGCTACTTCCTTTCATGTTGGCAAAATTTGCTCTGTGTGTGTGTGTGTGTGTGTGTGTGTGTGTGTGTGTGTGTGTGTGTGTGTGTGTGTGTGTGCAGTGGTGCATTCTAAAATTCAGTCACAAAAGGTAGAATTTGTGTCAAGCAAAAACAATATAAATCGTCTCTCTCTCTCTCTCTTTTTTTTAAAGACACCATATAGTTCTATGTTGATTTCTTTTATGAAAGCAAGCCAGTATTGGAAAGACCTGCAATAACCTATAATTATCAGCCTGCATGACAGACATACACATCCAGACTTGAACAGCAAATGATAGAGGCGGGGCTCATCACTGGTTCTGCCTCTTCATCACCTATTACAACCGTCTAAAACATGTCTCCCCCAACGGCATCAAATGATACAAAACACAAAGCATACAAAATCGAACGCTTCTAGGAGCCTGTAGCGTAGTCAAGCTTCGCTGGATCCATGTTCTGTAAAGCCCTGTACATGACATTAAGGTATCCTATTCCCAGTTTCTTGCTCCACACCTGTGCTAGACAGAGCATGACAGCTTGGCTTCAGGGGTGGCGTGGTGGTGGCGGCCTTAGTCCTCGCTCTTACCGTCAATTAAACTTGGCGCCTTGTCATCAGCGATAACACCGCCAACAAATCGCCTGTCTCACTCCAGCCCCTCCTCTCTCTTCAGCATCACCCACCCACCCCTTCCTCTTTCACTTCAAAATGCAAACAGTTATCATGTTACATGTACTGCAATGCAAAAAAAAAGCAAAAAAAACAAAAACAAAACCCCCAGATACTACCATTGTAAACACAAAACCCAAACTAAAGCCAACATTCGAAACAAGTCGTGCATTGGATATGAACTTTTTTTTAAAAGTCCAGAAATAAAACAGACGGACTTTCAACCTTCAGCTAAATATAGCCTGGCTGTAGGATGCATCACTGGCTTGCTGGATCCTTCTTCTGACCACTACTAGGTACGTGGACATGACACGAGCCTAACCCACAACTAACTCATCACATGACCCTATCAAGGTCTGCAACTGATTCATCAACATTTCCACATTCTAACTGACCGAGAAAAAACAGCCGAGAAAAACCAAAACACTGAAACAAAACAACAACAACAAAAACCATTCTTTCAAAACATGCATCTAGTCGAAGCAGATTCATCGTACACCAACCTAACAACAACAACAACAACAACACACGCATGCACACGCACCATCCTCTCTATCACACACTCTCTCTCTCTTTCTTTCTCTCGCCCTCGTTTCGACCGCCATCTTTGCTTCTTTTCCTTTTTTTACCTCTTTGCACCGTTGGAAGGCAGACAACTCCGAGCTGGCTTTTCGCTGCCGCGGCAGCAGTAGAGGGCGAACGACAAAGGGCCAACCCTCGTGTCGATTAATGATCTGCACCGTTATGTGCAGCAGCAGCAGCAGCAGCAGCAACAGCAGAAGTAAGTGAGAGAAGGCCCATACAAAAAGAAAAAAGAAAAGATATCAATCGTCATCAAGCGTCGGAAAGATCGTTTGGCGGCTTCGTCCTTGTGCCTCTTCTTGCCCGCTTTTCCCAACCCCGCGAGACGAGGATACCTACAGTACGTCTGCCCATATGCTAATGAGCGACTAATGTATGCATGAGATGGCGGAGACGGTGAGTGAAGGAAGAAAAGAGAGAGAGAGAGAGAGAGAGAGGGGGGGGGGGGGGGAGAGGGTAGGCGAGGGGGAGCAGAGACCTAGATCTATAGACAGTGTAGAATGGCTGACAAGACGGACGTCACCCCCCTCCCCACACCCTGTACTACTACCACCACCTCTCCCCACCCCTTTGCATCTCTTCCTTCCACCTCAACTTTTCTTGCTGTGCCAAGTGTCTTTTTACTGGGTTTTGCAGAGTTGGGAAAGGGGGGGGGGGGGGTAATGGTCAGGGAGAGAACAGAGGGGGAAAAGTTTATATGAAAAAAATAATCGAAGAAAAAAATAAGAGGAGGGAAGGGAAAGTAAGTGAAGGAGAAATGGTACCCCCCCCCCCCCCCCTCCCCCCTTAAGACATACAGAGAGAGAGAGAGAGAGAGAGAGAGAGAGAGAGAGAGAGAGAGAGAGAGAGAGAGAGAGAGAGGGGAAGAGAACTTTCGAATATTTTATTGAGGTTAATTGGATAAGCCTGAGGCTTCTTTACACCAGGCCCTCACAGAAAAAGGAAAAGAAGCATAAGTAGAGAGAGAGAGAGAAAAGAGAGAGAGAGAGAGAGAGAAGAGAGAGAGAGAGAGAGAGAGAGAGAGAGAGGTAAAGCCACAGATGACTGGTGTTTTGGGTCAGGTCAGTACTAGTATGGTACTGTGTGGTACCATGTTACTAGGACTAACACAGCACCATTGAATAATATTCAGCTCTCTTCTGGTACTTTTCTCATTTCTTTTCCGCTTTTAATTGGTTACTTTCGCGCGCGCGCGCGGTTTGTGTGTGTGTGGGTGGGTGGAGGTGGTTGTGTGTGCATGTGTGTGTGTACACACGCACGTGCATGTGTGTGTGCATGCGCACACGTGCATGTGTGTGTATGTGCATGTGTGTGTGTGAGAGAGAGAGAGAAGAGAGAGAGAGAGAGAGAGAGAGAGAGAGAGAGAGAGAGAGAGAGACAGAGAGAGAGACAGAGAGAGAGAGAGTGTATGTGTGCATGTGTGTGTGCATGTGTGCGTGCGTGCATGCATGCGTGTGTGTGTGTGTGTGCGTGCGCGCACGCGTGTGAATGTGTGAATCGAAGTTTTATTGTTAGTGTGTCTACGTTTGTCGTTTGCAGATAATTATATTCACAAGATGATGCATGTAGACCATGATTGTGTATACTCCTTATACACAGGTACACAACAAAAACTCAGTGCGGCTTCCTACATCACCTATATACCGAATACCTATGTAGTTTGCATGGGAATGGTGAGGAAAGTAGGGACGAATACAGGAGAAGAGAGAGAGAGAGAGAGAGAGAGAGAGAGAGAGAGAGAGAAGAGAGAGAGGGGGGGGGGAGGATAGGATAGGAGGGGAGGAATAAGGGAATGGAGAGGAGAAAAAAAACGAAAATGGATAAATGGATAGATGGATGGATATGGATTGAGGGATGGAAGGAAGGAGAGAAAGATGAAAACAAGGCAAGAGGAAGAGAAGAAGGAAGACTAAAGGAAAGAAGAGCTGATGGAAGAAAGAAGGGAAGAAAATTAATGAAAGGAGAGAAGGGATGAAGGAAGGCGGGGGAAAGTTTTTCAAAGATAAAAGGAAAAGAATGATATAACATAACACAACATGATATTGCAGATATTTTCTGCAGTGTACAATGGGTCCAGACCGACATCTATGCCTACTAAGCATCATAGGAAAACCGGAGCTCTATGGTTCAAATCCGGTGTGCAAAGCATCGTGCAACAGGCGCTACTACCAGCCCCTTGTGGAGCTGGTATCTATCCCACATGCAGTAGGCCTTTCTCTCACGTCCTGAACCTATCTACTGCACGTAAAACATCCCACAATAATATCATTCTTTCTCCATTGTTTTCTCGATTTAAAAATATACTCTTACCTAAAGCAAACATAGTCTGGAGTGAATATGCACGGCGATAAACAACTCCCCCTCCCCCCAAAAAAAAACAACAACAACAAAACAAAAAACAAACCAAAACGGAAGGAAGAAAGGAAAGAAAGGGCAACAAAGACAGATGGCTTACTGTGTTGTCACACACTCTTCCTACAAAGAGGAACCCATTTTTCACTTCAGACAATGTGCAGTAAACGTATTTATTCATTAAATCCGCGGCAGAAACCAACAACAATACAACAGCAACAGGGAAGCCAGCAACAACTTGACTTCTTTCCAGCCCTGATCTTCAGGAGGACAACATTAACGCAAAGAGACAGTGGAAGTTTACTGCTTTTTGTTAACCAAATGCGCGTTTTCAAATGTATACATAACCATGCATAAAGTCTTCAAACGTGCGAAAAATAAGAGACATTAAAAAACAACAAAAGCAAACAAACAAACAAAAACCAAGGCAGACGTATACGGTTGGAAGGCTGATTCAAGATTCAACAATAAAACATTAGGATCTCATAAAGAGAAATTGTACAGAGTTCTGAATGCAAAGGGGAAAAACTGCGTTTAAGAGAGACGGCCTGTGGTAATTACTGCGAGTGTTATGTATTTCAAACCCCCAAAACTAAGAAGTGACATACTCTGGCAAAGTTGTTTTCATAAATATATATATATATATATATATATATATATATATTATGAAATATATATATATATATATATATATATATATTTATATGGATATGGATTATATATATATATAAGCTCTTAGTCTGGCGACCAGGGGGTACCCCTGAAGACTTGACAACCAGTTCCCTCCATTCCTCTCTCTGTTTCTGCCTTTCTCAAAGTTTTGTCGAGTTCTAGGCCTGTCCATTCGCTGATGTTGTCCTCCCATCTCTTCCTTGGTCTGCCTCTTTTTCTTCCTCCTTGGACAATGCCTTGCAGTATTGTTTTTGCAAGTGCTTTTGATCTTGTGACATGCCCGTACCATTTCAGTTTACTCTTCTTTATGATTGATTGATAGTTTTTGTAGGGACCAATGGTTTGCTGGATTCTGTTATTCGCGTCTTCGTTGCTTATGTGGTCTCTGTAGGAGATGCCAAGGAGTCTCCTGAAGCATCTCATCTCTACTGCCTGTACTCTTCTTTCCAAATCTGCAGTCAGGGTCTACGATTCACAAGCATACATGAATATGGATTTGACAAGAGAGCGCATTAGTACGATCTTGGAGTTGAATGAGATATTTTTTATCGTTATGTGCTGATGCCCTGAGCGTTATTGGTCATCAGTTTGGTCTTCTCTGCACTGATTTCCATGCCGTATGTTTTAAAGGCCTTGTTCAGGTGTTCTGTTAGGCTGGCAAGCTCTTGTTCTGATCTTGTTAGTCCGTGAATGTTATCTGCGAAGCGGAGGTTTGTGATCGTTCTGCCACCAATGCTAATTGATACTTTATGGTGTTCCAGTGCATTAGCCATGACTCTCTCGAGGAAGATATTGAAAAGAGTAGATGAGAGTAGACAGCCCTGCCTTACTCCAACTAATATTCGAAACCACTCTCCAATGTTGCTGTTGTAGTACACTGCACTGGTGGCCTTGTTGTACAGCTCTTTGATAACTCTGATCAGGTTTGTATTGATGCTGTACAAATTCATTGTTGCTCACAAAGCTGCATGCTACACCCTGTCGAATGCCTTCTTAAAATCAATAAATACGTGGTGGAGGTCTTGTCGGTGTTGAAAGTACCCCTCACAGAGTATACTGAGGTTGAATATATGTTCAGTTGTGCTACACCCTGCTCTGAAACCTGCTTGTTCCTCAGAAATGATGGTCTCTGCTTGTGGCCTCAGTCTGTTCAGTATAATCTTCAACATGACCTTGCTTGGGTGGCATATGAGGCTGATTGTGCGGTAATTCTGGCACTGCTGAAGATTTCCTTTCTTGGGGAGAGTGATGATGAATGACTGTGTCCATGGTGCTGGCCATTTGCCTGTCTGCCAGATCTTGTTGCAGATTTTTTTATAAGACGTTGATCATGGCTTCCCCTCCAGCTTGAACCAACTCAGCTGGAATGTTGTCAGCTCTTGCTGACTCCCCCCCCCCCCCCCTTTTTTTTTTTTTTTTTTTAGCGATCTGACTACTGTTTCCACTTCTTCTCGGAGGATAGGGTGACTGTATCTGTGCTTGTGGGGACATTGGGAACAGTTGGATCTCCTGTGGTTTTGTAGTTATACAGGTCGAAACACACACACACACACACACACACACACACACACACACACACACACACACACACACACACACACAACACACACATACACACACACACACGCACACAGAGTTATTGGGACGTATCACAGCATGACAGGTGGCACTGTTTTAAGGCTGTTATTGTTTGTACTAAGGTTAAGTTGCTCATTACTATACAAGAAAGCATTAAACAGGGATTTGGGGGGGGGCCCTGTTAGGACGAATTGTTTGAAAGTAAAATTTTACAAAAAGCATAAACAATTCAGAAGAAGTATTAGGACTTTCAGAAAAGTGGCAAATACAAGGTGAACGATTTCATCAGTTTTGTATGTTTGGCTCTTGATTCTCTACAGCAGAGTCCAGATTCAGCCTTGGTATTGGCCTTTGTGGTCAGCGGCGCTACAAACAACATGACTGGATTGGCAGTCCAGATTGTTCTTAGAATCTGACACGCAGTATTCAGATTTTTTTTATATAGAATCTGACACGCAGTGTCCAAAATGTTCTGTAGAATCTGACACGCAGTGTCCAAAATGTTCTGTAGAATCTGACACGCAGTGTTCAAAATGTTCTGTAGAAGCTGACACGCAGTGTCCAAAATGTTTTGTAGAATCTGACACGCAGTGTCCAAAATGTTCTGTAGAAGCTGACACGCAGTGTCCAAAATGTTCTGTAGAATCTGACACGCAGTATACGGCTTTTTCTGTACTATAAAGGATTTGAAACCACTGGCATCAAAGTACTTGTTTACACTTCCTGATGAAAATGTTAGCTTTTACGTTTTGAGGTAATTCGTTTCAGGTGGTTCCGAATTCACTAATCCAGTTAATCCCGAGTTCACTAATTCATTGTGTGTGTGTGTGTGTGTGTGTGTGTGTGTGTGTGTGTGTGTGTGTGTGTGTGTGTGTGTGTGTGTGTTATTTTATCGATTTATTTATATATTCTTTTATATCGAGGATAATGGAATAAGCACTCATGTACTTTTTTACATCCAGTCCTCGTGTGTATGCGTGTGTGTGTGTGTGTGTGTGGTGTGTGTGTGTGTGTGTGTGTGTGTGTGTGTTGTGTGGTGTGTGTGTGTTCATTTTATATTTCAAAGCTTTGTCTGGGGTCAAGATCCAAATTCAACATGCACCCCTAAAATGTGGGTGTCTGTATGCTGCAGACACTGAAATCGTCAGCAAAAGTTACATTACCCCATACTATTTCTGTTCTAATTTAATATAAAGAACAGACATCATGAATAAACAAAGAACAGTAGTTTTCCCACCAAAGGCTGGAAGACAGACCAGCTTGGACAAAACTGTCGACCAACTTGTCCCTATTGCCTACCCCCCCCCCCCCCCCCCCCCCCCCCATCCTGGTCAAAGGAATGACTGATCAATAACAAAGAAAAGAGGCCACAGCGTAAAACTTTGAGGAACACCATAATTATTTACTGTCTTTATTTCAAGATCTATACAGTTCGAGAAATAGTAATGCAACCAGTTTTACCATGTCACACCTATGTTTCACAGATTAGAATTTTGACAGAAAACCATGGTGCTACGCTCAATCAAATGCTTTGAAGACATCAACATAATAATGTAGCTTGAAGTGCTATACGTTTATGTTTGAATTTTAACATGACAAAAAAGAAAAAGGAAGATTACCCAAATCGTCGAAAGTCCGTGATGTTAAAGATACGCATGACAGTACAATACACATAAAAAGTACCACGCGTCCATAATATTTCATTATACAAAACCTGAGAATTCAAGACATTACCGCATAACACAACACAATGCAACACAACGCAGGGCAATACAGACAGAAGTATTATGTGACCATATGTAACCTTGACTGTACAAGAACAGACAGTATAACACAATGTAACACACTGCAATGCACTTTTTAAAAGCTTTCACCTCACATGAGCCAATGACCAGTAAAAGCATTCATCAATGCGTATGACAATACTGAACAAAACTATATACGCTAAATAGCCATCAGCCCAAAGTGTGAACTGAAATGAAGTTGCTCTGGCTGTTGTTTTGTGTAACCGGCATGCTTCTAACGTATAAACACATGTCCCACAATGTAAATGTAGTGTCAGTGAAAACACACACACACACACACACACACACACACACACACACACACACACACACACACACACACACACAGGCAGAAAACAGGAAGAAAGTCTAAGAAATGCAACGAGACATAAGGAGAGAGAGAGAGGGGAGAGAGAGAGAGAGAGAGAGAGAGAGAGAGAGAGAGAGAGAGAGAGAGAGAGAGAGCCGCTTAAAAGAAAAAAAAGAAGCAAAAAATAAGGGAAAGGAAAAGAAAACAGGGGGAAGGGAACAGAGAGGGGGAGGGGGGCGGGGGTTAGGACAGAGAGACGACAGACAGAAAAGGGAAAAAAAAACCCAACTAAACTAAAAAGAGTAAAAAGTTTGGAAAAGAAGGGGTAGGGTAGGAGGAGAGACAGTGGGGGGAAAGAAAAAGAAAAAAGGAAAGATTAACCCAGATTCCGAAGTTGTGCACCGCGCATGCGCAAGAAGGGACCGAAAATAGCAACCAATCAGGGACAGTCAATCTTGCAGGCCCTGTCATAGTGGAGAAGGTTAAACCCTCTCCTGATGCAGAGCCCAACAGAAGAGAAAAGGGGAGAAGGGAGACAGGGAGGGGGCATAGGGAAGGAAAGGAGAAGGGGGGGGGGGGGGGGGGGAGAAGGAAGATTGGGGTGGGGGAGGAGGGGGTAAAAATCGAACTTGGATCCCCAAAGTAACCTTACACAAAATGCCTTGCACAGCTGGAAGGCAAGAAAGAAAAGGGGAAAAACACTACTAAACATGCAGTACACACGGAAAAAAAAAAAAAAAAAAAAGGAAAGAAAGAAGGAAAAGAAAAGAAAGGAAGGAGGAGGAGGAAGATGGGGAAAAGAGGCGGGGGGAGGGGGGGTGTTAAGGAAGAAGAAGGACGCAGAGGGACAGAGATTGGGAAGATGGGAGGGGGAGGGCGGGCGAGAGAGAGGGGGGGGGAGAGAGAGAGAGAGAGAGAGAGAGAGAGAGAGAGAGAGAGAGAGAGAGAGAGAGAGAGAGAGAGGAGAGAGAGAGAGTGACAGACAGAACAGACAGACAGACAGAGACAGACAGAAGACAGACAGACACAGACAACCTCACACATCCACACCCACGTTTGACTTACACGCACGCACGCACACACACAACACCGCCCCCCCCCCCCCCCCCAACACACACTTGCAAACAACATACACAAACGCACGCACGCACACAAACACATACACACACACTTGCAAAGACACACACAAAGACACACTTGCAAACACACACACACACACATAACACACACACACACACACACACACATATATACACACACAGGGTCATTTACATAGACAGACGAAATAACACAGAGGGAAGGAATTGGAGAGGGGGGAAGGGAGGCGATGGAAGTGGGAGATAAAGACTAAGGTTACAAACAGCGATTTAAGGAGTAAACAGCGCGTGCGCACGTATGCACCTATGCGCGCGGATGTAGTGTGTGTGTGTGTGTGTGTGTGTGTGTGTGTGTGTGTGTGTGTGTGTGTGTGTGTGTGTGTGTTATACAAGCTTGCGCAGACTCCCATTCGGGCACATACGCATACACGTGAGCTTAGCAAAGACACATGAGCACGCGTGCGTGCGTGCGTACACACACACACACACACACACCACACACCACTCTCTCTCTCTCTCTCCTCTCTCTCTCTCTCTCTCTCTCCTCTCCTCTCTCTCTCCTTTTCTCTCTCTCGTACTATTATTTTCTGTTTGAATAAAAACTGAGCCTTTTTTTGTGTTCAGTATATATGTGAATATTTTTGGTTTATGTAGATCTAGTGTTGTTATATTTTGTTCGTAATGATGAACACTGGTCGCGATTTATTTTCCATTGTTGTCATATTCTATGGAGTGTGCGTGTGTGGAGGGGTGGTGGTGGTTTTTTTTTCCCAAACATGATATATAATTCCTAACAAGGGCTGGAACTGGATGCAAAAAAAGCATGGGAGTGCTCGAAATACAGAATTTTGCCTTGCTTCCCTCCCCTCCTCCCCATCCCCTTCTCTCTCTCCCTCTCTGTCTGTCTGTCTATCTGTCTCTCTCTGTTCCTCTCTCTTTCTTTCTCTGTCTGTCTGTCTATCTGTCTGTCTCTCTGTATCTCTCTCTCTGTCCCTCTCTTTCTTTCTTTGTCTGTCTGTCTGTCTGTCTGTCTGTCTGTCTGTCTGTCTCTCTCTCTCTCTCTCTCTCTCTCTCTCTCTCTCTCTCTCTCTCTCTCTCTTGAGGAGTCATTGGGGCACTGCACTGAATTTTTCAGGTGGTGTCTCCTGGGCAAGTTGAACCTGGCGGGGTTCAGGCCTGTGAGGAAAAAAGCGCATAGATCTAGATCTGCTGGGCAAGACAAATTCACGTTTCCCTAACCTGCCCAACGCCAGGTCGTCAACGCGCATCATTCTGTCTGTGCATGCGAGTACACACAACGAAATGAAGCTTCAGCCAGCTCTGTGCTTTAAACTGACCTGGGAGATCGTAAAAAACAACAACAACAAAAGCTCCCCACCCTTAATTCACCAGACCCCGCTGCCTAGATTGGAACCCAGGGCCTGATGGACCTCCAGGCTGATTCAGACACTGTGTGGCCACCCAGCTACAGTGGCCGTCTCTGAGGACGAGAAACCCAAGCCAACCTGAAACTGGCCAGGTTTGAACACCCGACTCAAAATGCAAGGTTGAGAGATCGACTCCTGGCCACCCCCATCGTTTCTAGTAGTGCCAGAGCTTAGTTTTCAATGAGCAGAACATTTTTTTTTGGACGGAGACATGACTCGGATTCCGCCACAAGTAGCATAATAATTATACAGGCGAAGTGAAGGCAACCTCTTGTCGCCCTGTAGTATGTGTACAAATCAAAAACCTTCATTAACGCACTCCGTTGTGCCTTGCCACATAAGATGAAACAATGAAGGGATGGATCATCTGTCTGTGTCCTGAAGTGGTGGTTGCTGTTGTACAGTGGACAGGCTCAACACAGATTTTAAAAAAGCCTCCTCCCTGGATCTGGAAGTTTCCTCTGGGGGAAAAAGAATCCCTTTGTCAATGCAGAGACTGCAAATTGCCAGACAGTTTCAATGATGGCAATTCTCACTGTCCTCGTGAGCGTACGAATCGGGTAAAACCAAAAGAATTTTCCGTGGAAAGTTAGAGAGTAGATCAACTCGATTTATGTTTGTAGTCTCGATTGAGGTTTTTTATGTCATGTATTTTAATTGCCATTATTTTGGGTCGACCTTTTATATGTGTTGACAGAACACGATGTGTTTAGCAGTTTAAAAATAAGGTCCAATTACGTGTGGACCAGGTTCGCGCAGTTGAAGGCCTTAATTCATTTAGCGACAAGAAGTCCATTTAAGGACACGACAGTCGTCTGTCTAGCCGTCCACACCCGTCAAGAGGTCCTGAGCAAGTTTCGGCCTTGAGCTTCATTCAGTGTAGAGCGTTTCACCCATTCACTTGGCTTTGAGTGGTGGTCTGGGCGCTAGTCTCCCTGACCAGACAATAAACCTAGTTCACAAGTACAACATACATTCAGCACACGTAAAAGAACCCGCGAAAACAAGACATCTGCCTCTGGCAAAATTCCGTTAAAAAAAGGCCAGTCTCCTAGAAAAACTAACTGCATGTATGTAGACAGACTTTCCTGTTTTGTTTGTTCGCTTGTTTGTTTGTATCGGTTTTCTCTCGGTTTGCTTTTTGTAACTAGGATGACG
>CM060346.1:35008176-35018176 GCA_030674155.1 Stramonita haemastoma | reverse complement strand
AGCAGTGCCAGCCTTCTTGCTTGTCGTGATTCTGTTTGTTGCTGATGTTGGTGGTTTTGGTGTTGATGCTGCTGATTTGCGTTACTCATGTTCATGTTGTTGCTGCTAATATGCATCATTATTTGTTGATGAGCTTTGTGATTATTAGGTGCTTAAAACCCATTTCTGTGATGTTGTACCAACTGTTGTCACTGATGTTGTTGTCAGTATTTTTGTAAATAACGATATTGTCTTCGTTGTTGCTGGTTTGTTGGTGTTTATGGTTTTCGCTGTTGCTATTGCGTAGTTGTGACTGTTGTGTGTTTGATGCGTTTGTCACTTCAGCAGTCAGGTAATGATTACACCACTTCTCTTTTCCCCCTGTTTAAGATATTACTTTTGTCCGATGCGATTGCCTTTCCGATAAACGAAGCTTAAAGGAATAAATGACAAACATCAACGATCATTCGTAACTGTTTGGTTTCAAATGCTTTTTAGAAAGCCTTACTGTAGTGTTAGGCTTTACCAAACTAATGAGGGATATTTTCTTGATGCACGCAATGAGCTGTTAACTTGTTGGTCTCAGTAGCATGGTCGTAGTATCCTGAAGAAATATCTGTTTAAGCCAATAATCCCACACTCGAGGTTCCGTATCGAGAACAAAATCAAAGCAGATTTTAGTGGTAACAAATCGGTGTGATGCGTTGCTTCTACTGGTCTGTTTATTATCATTATTCTGGTTGAAGGGTATAGCTAGGACGCCTATATGTGGCTGGTGACGAAACACATTTTATTCAATAAGTATATATAGTCTATGATTATAGTATAAGTATCTATGATACTTATAAGCCAGGCTGTTATTCGTTTTAACAGAATCCAGCAAACCATTGGTCCTTACGAAAATCTTCTATGTACACCCCAGTGCTGCCATTCCCATGCCGCTCATCCCCATTTCAACAAACACACGCACAACACACACACACACACACACACACACACCACACACACACACACACACACCACACACACACACACACACACACACACACACACACACACACAAACACACACACACACACACACACACAGGTTCATTCTGTCACACACCGACACACACACCGACACACACACACACCGAACACACACACACACACACACACACACACACACACCGACACACCGACACACCGACACACACACACACGCACACACACACAACACACACACACACACACACACACACACACACACACACACACACACACACACACACAAGTCACAGACACACAGACACATCCTCACAAATCAGCCACGGCCGCCATGAGGGCCATCGAGCAGACGAGACCCTGGATTGCCACTGGGTCACTATGATAACCATCAGCGGTGCTCCAACACATTGTACCACAACACCTTTTTCTGGCCTCTTGTCATGACAAGGACAGCCTAGTGGGTGAGCACAACTACGTATGACTCCTAGTCTAGAGAAGTGACCACTGCCACACTCCTGCCAATGACCTGCTCTATCAATGAACCCACCCCCTCTGAAGTCGGAGAATGGCTGCCAACATGGAGGCATTTAAAAACAGCCATACACGCAAACCTCTCATCCAGTGTGTACTTAGGGTGTCCCGCTGATTCCCAGGTGTAGAAAGTGAGACACACACGTAAGCACACACACACACACACACACACACACACACACACACACACACACACACACACACACACACACACACTGAACCAAACAAGGATAGGAAAATCATCGTTTTGAAAGTAAGAAAAAAGGTACACAACATCTTACTCAAGATTGTATTTCCAACAAATACCATTGATCAATACTTGGTGAACTTTATCTCGATGCCACATTCACTATCTTCATCATCACTCCAAACACATTATCAATATCATCAACGTAAAAGCCATCACGTCCTTATTATACATTTCTATCATTGTCTCAACAATCTTACTCAAATTTTCCAACATACAAACCATTATCACCATTATCATCATTACCACCACCACCATGTTATTCACTACACCCTCTCATCATTATGAACTACACATATACTATTATTTCCACCACCACCACCACTACACCACCACCACCACCACCACGGAAATATGACAACAGCCTAACCAAACACACAAACAAACTGACACACTCAGAAGACAACAACACACCGACACCATACCTGCCAGGACGTCTTTCATGTTCCTAGTCTGGTTCTCAAGTGGGGAATTCTGGTTCTCGAGTCGGGTTTCTGTTCGTCATGTCGGTATTCTGGTTGACTCACTCACTGCACGCGGTCTGTGTCAACCTGCGAGAAACACACAAACAAAAAAATGGATCCCATTCAATTTGGCTTCATTAGTCAAACTGTCATACCATCAACCAGCCAAGCAGCGGCCAGGTACAGTGAACAGAACTTTAAAAAAAAAAAAAACATCCAGCCAAGAGTCATAATTCCTGTGGAAAAAAAAGTTTTTAGAACATGATTAAAAGCTCCAATTCATAAAGGGTGGTCATTCATGTAGACTAATGACAGTCCAAAGGGGCACAATTCATGCACAACACAGACATCCTGAAGCTCAGCAACATCTGCCAAGTCTAGTCATCAAGTGGCCAGAGATGATGTGACTTGTCTGTTGATCAATTTGCACTTATTAGTTTTCTGAGTAAGAACTAAAATGTCGACCATGTTTATGTCTCATAGTTCATAGAGCCTTCCTGGGTGGGCAATGGAGAGGGGGGGGGGGGGGGGGGGGGGGGGGGGCATACATGCCCGTTGAATACCTTCTTATCATCCAAACCCTGAGCCATCTACTACAGATTATGGGTCTTTAACGTCTACAATTAGCGTTCTGCCTTTGCTTCCACATAGAAGACTCATAATTATTTTCATAGTTTCTTTATTCCACATGAAAAGACTGTAGCACATTATGATTCCACAATTCTGAATTAATGGTTTGATCATTCTACACTATCTGTTACCCTTTATTTCATAAAAAGATTTTTTTCATGATTTGGGGCTTCTTGTTGGTTTCTGGTTTTTAGGGAATTAAAGACCTCTTTGATTTCTTCATTCTGCAGGAAGTGTAGCCCTTTGTGGCCTCTTTAGTGTACATGTACATGTATGAATTACAGCCAAGTTTACGGTCTTTTCATTCTATGGGAATCATAGTCCTTCTGATTTCTTTATTCTACTTGAATTATGGCCCTTTATGATTTCATCGTTCTTTGTGAATTATGACCCTTTAAGACCTCTGGTATTGTGTGCAAATTATAGCCGTTTATGATTTCTTGATTGTGTGTAAAATATGGCCCTTTGTCATATCTTTATTCTTGGGGAATTAGAGCCCTTTATGATTTCTGCATTCTAAAAGAGATATGGCCAGTTATGGCCTCCTCGTTCTGCATGAATTATAACCCTCTGTGGTCTATGCTATTTATGAACTATAACCATTCATGGTCCATTCTATATAAATCTTAGCAATCTAAGCTATATTCTGCGTAAGTTGTAGCCCTTTATGCTCTATTCAGTATAAATCTTAACTCTCTATGGTATGTTCTAGATGAATCAAAGCCCTTTACTGTCTATTCTATATGAATTATAGTCTTTTATAGTTTCTCTTATAGGAAATCTCTTTTATGATCTATTCTATAGAAATTATAACCCTTTATGGTTTATTCTATAGGAAATATACCCCTTTGTGGTCTCTTTAGTGTACATGATTGATCCTTTTTATGGTCGCTTTGCTCAATGATTTACTGTTGCTTTATTCTGCACGAATTGAGGTCCGCCCTTTATGGTCCCTTTTTTCCATGTGAATGATGATGCTGTATAGCTTCTTCGTTGCCGTGAATTGCAGTCTTTTTACGGTTTATTCAGCTTGGATTGTGGTCCTTTAATGGGTTATTCAACATGAATCGTGTCCCTTCCATGATTTATTCAGTATGAAATATTGATCACCATTAAAGATTTTTTCAATGTGCGTTAATGATTTGTGGCCCTTACTAGTTTTTTTGTTTTTTTGTTGTTTTTTTTCATGAATCGGGCCCTTTTTGGTCTCTTCATATAACATCAATCACAGCCTTGTGTGTGTGTGTGTGTGTGTGTGTGTGTGTGTGTGTGTGTGTGTGTGTGTGTGTGTGCGTGCGTGCGTGCGTGCGTGCGTGCGTGTGTGTGTGTATAGTAGTAGTAGTAGTAGTAGTAGTACTAGTAGTACTAGTAGTACTAGTAGTAGTAGTTAGTAGTAGTAGTACTAGTACTAGTACTAGTAGTTGTAGTCAATTTTACATCATTCCACATAAAGTGGACGGGGAGAGAGAGAGAGAGAGAGAGAGAGAGAGGGGGGGGGGGGGGGGGGGGGGGGGCATACTAAAAAGAAAAAAGATTAGATTAATGATAAATAGATAAATGGATGAATTAAGAGAATTTAAAAAATGGAAAATATATGCAAACGTAGCAACTAAAATACAAAACCGAAAAACAAACACAAATACAAAATAAAAAGATAGAATAATAATACTAATAAATATCAAAATGTTGATAAATTAAAGAGAGAAATTGAGAGAAAGACATGGATAATGATGTTGTATAGTATATATTAAAAAATATCCTAAAATATTTATTTTTCAGTTTTTCATTTCCTTTAGGGTATCTTTATCCTATATAAGAGCATTCTCCGGTTTGTTAGAACCACCCAAATTTAGCCCTCTGAACAGTTGACCACTCTTCAGCATTACTGTGAGACCATTATTGAACACACACTGGATGATAGAATGGCACACATGGCTGTTTTTTTTAAATAATTCACCATTATGCAGCCAAACTTCCGAGACCTTTTTCTTCTTTACTGAAGGATGAAGACTGCTATGCTAGGAGTGTGCCATGAATACAGACAATGCCCACAAACTATTTCAAAACATAAGGACAGGACGAAAAGAACTGATTACAATTGATATTTACAACAAAAATAACAGACAACTGTACCACTGATTACGCGACAAGTTACCCTCAAGATAACGGAATGGGACAATTGTAATGTAGTAGAGTACCACAGGATAACTGATGACTGGGCAACTGATTTCTAGTGAGTTAATCACACCATCAATGTCAACTAAAAAGTGTGTGTATGGAGAAGTTTGACTGGAAAACTGATCATCAGGCAACTGATTTCAGGATTATGGAGCATCCGGCTACTGATTACAGGTCGATCAATTAATCATGGATTAATTAGGAATGCCAGAAGTTTATTGTCTATGAACACGGAACATATTGCTAATGAACAGGTGTGGTAAACCATCATGAAGAGATCTGAGTCATACAAAAATCTTTGTTATCAGTTCAGTATGGCCACTTAACAACAACATCCAATTGCCGTGTTAAAAACTTCAGGGGACTTCATCAGGGGGAAAGATGTACAGGTAAGCAAAGATGGAATGGCACAACGGCAAAATTGAGAGTGCAATCATTAGCAGAGGCTTAGGTTTGGGCACACAACAGACATAACATTACTGGAAGTATTTGGTGTACATGTCTTCAATGGAGTTTTCCAACACCTCCACAGAAAGCTAAGAGAGATGGTGGAATAAGAATAAGAAAAAGAAGAAGAAAACGATGACGACGACGACGACGACGACGACGACGAAGAAGAAGAAGAAGAAGAAGAAGAAGAAGAAGAAGAAGAAGAAGAAGAAGAAGAAGAAAAAAGAAGAAGAAGAAGAAGAAAGAAGAAGAAGTGGAAGGGGAAAAAAAGAAAGTACACGATGACGAAGACAGAAGATAAGACAGAAGCAGCAGAAGAAGAAGATTTGTGAATAATAATTATGTCATTACAAATAGTTACAAGACACAGAGCAAGACACCAGATAGGAAATGTGTCGTCATGATTACTGTCATGATCATTATGTTGACATCATTATTTAAGAGACAACTGAACACTGAAGACTTGTACCATTCTACAACTACCTGTCTAAATAATTTGTGGCAATTCAAACGACAGTCGAACGATTCTATATTGTGTATTTGACACTGAATTCTTCATCGTGATGGAACTGACAAACTATTTTATCAAAATGTCATTCAACAATCAAAAGATAAGTCCCCTTAAGACAATTAGATAATATATTATTATACAACTGATTGCTGACTGATTTATTAAGCTGCAACTGATCACCGAACAATGGATTTTTATATAACTGACTACTGAATAATGAATCACCAAATGACTGACCATGGACTAATAAAATTACCATTAAGCTGATTTGTGATGGAGTCCTTACCACACAGCACAAAAACACCGAATAGCCCATTGTTATATATCTGATAACTGATAACTACCCCATAGAATTGACCCTTCATATCATTTCACTGTCGCCACACGACTGATCACTGGAAATTTTCTTACTGTCAATTCTACCACTGAATAATTTTTCATCACAGAAAACAATGTATCACGAAATAATTTCTTAACTTGCAACCAACCACTGAAAATAAAAATGTGTGCTGAATAATATGTAACAGCCACGTCATTGAATAATTTATCTACATGGAATGACCATTGAATAAAATATCTCGATGAAAATGACCACTGAATGACTTATCTATACAAGTTGACCCTGAGAAATTTATCTCCATGGAATAACCACTGAAGATTTTATCCATATGAAACTGACCACTGAGTTATTTATCTCTATGGAATGACCCCTAAATAATTTATCTCTGTCGAATGACCACTGGGTTATTATTTATCTCCATGGATTAACCACTGGATTATTATTTATCTCTATGGAATGGCCACTGGTTATTTATCTCTATAGAATGACCACTTAGTTATTTATCTCTATGGAATGACGACTGAGTTATTCATCTCTATGGAATGACCACTGAAGAATTTTTCTGTGTGAAACGACCACATAAATTAACCATTACTTTGAAAAACATCAACAGATGATTTACTAGAATGGAACTCGCCAGGTCGACAATTTGTGCTTATCCCACAAACCACACAATATTTCTTTTAGAACAAAATTGAGCAGTGTGGAACTTAACATTGAGCTATTCACCAAAAGAAAACTGACTACTGAATTATTCATCAATGAAAAACTGACCACTGACAAATCTCATTTTATCATCCTAAACCAACCACTGATGAATAAGTCCTCAAGCAACTGAATAAAGAATAGATCTAGTAAATAAGGATAATGCTAATAATGCTAATGCTAATGCTACTGCTAATAATAATAATAATAATAGCAACAATAATGATGATGATGATGATGATGATGATGATGACAACAATAATGATGATGATGATGATGATGATGACGATGGCGATGGCGATGCTAATTTTTAAAAAATGATATAAGTAATAATGCTTGAAATTCATACAGTGTTATATCTTGCAAAAAGCAAATCAAGGCGCTTGTATCCAACCCATTCTTTCACATGCACCCAATAACAATCAATAACCATTACAACCATACAACTGACCACATGATAATCCATCATCATGGTAGAGACCAGTAAACAATTTGCACGGACTAACCTGACCACTGAATGATCTATCCCTGCCTATAACTGACCACTGGATAAGTTACCACTGTACGATTGACCACTGAGTGTTTTGTGTTTTGTGACCATTGAATAAGCTACCATCAAAGAAATTACCACTGACTGGAAGTTTTCAAGACTACAGACTGTCCACTTATCAGTTTTTAAATGTGGCCATGACAAACGAATAATTCATTAGTATAGAGCTCAACAGAAAGAACAGAATCAGCAACGACCAACCATGAGTTAATTTATCATCAAAGAAATGACCAATGAAGAATGTGATATCATACAAGTGAACCCACACCCACAACCACCCACCCACACGCATGCACGCACGCACGCACGCACGCACGCACGCACGCACCCACACACACACACACACACACACACACACACACACACACACACACACACACACACACACAACAACGTGAAACCAACAACAGAATGAATTCATCAGAATGGAACCGACCACTGAATTCTTTATAAACGCAAAATGGACTACCGAATAATGTATTATGATATAACTGATAAATCGAACAATTAACTTCTGTATAATATCCATCTTTAATGATATCTATCCTTTCTTTACCATAATATTTAGTACTAATTGAAACCGACCACTGATTGATTTGTCAGCATATTAATGACTACTGATTTAACTATTTTGTGACTATAATGAGCCTGACCACTTATTTACTTATCAAAATGCAGCTGACCAATGAACACTTCACTACCATGAAAGTGACCAATGAATACTTTATTACTTTGGACCTTCCGATGACAATCATTATTTATGCCAACTCTGAGTAATTCATAACAATCATTATTTATGCCAACTCTGAGTAATTCATAACAATCATTATTTATCCCAACTCTGAGTAATTCATGACAATCATTATTTATCCCAACTCTGAGTAATTCATGACAATCATTATTTATCCCAACTCGGAGTAATTCATGACAATCATTATTTATCCCAACTCTGAATAATTTCATGACCGTGGACCACCCGTATAAATGACCGATCGTTGTACAAAATGGCCACCAAAATGACCACTGATAATGTACTGTTGCAGAACTGACCATTAATGATTTGTTACTGTGAGGCTGATATTCTAAATGATTTATCTCTTGAGGATTGACCAGTGAATCATTTTTGACAACTCGATCTAACCACTAAGGTATCATTAACAGCTGATTTTTCTTGCTATCATAACCTGACTGCTGAAGGATTTATCATTGCTGGTTGATGTATTGTCATAAGACTGAGAGCTGGCTGATTTATTACTGTGGACCAGTAAATAAAGTAACACCATAGTTTATAACAATTCACAGTGATCGAACTGACCATTTAATAATTAATTTGTTACAGGTGTACAGACCCGTGAAGGTTTCCCCACTATGGAATCGGCCACTCAAAGAGTATCCCCACATAACTGACCACTGAGTAATATATCACAATACAACTGACCAATGGGTAATTCATCTCCCATACAACTGACACCTCAATGATTTGTTACCAAACCACTGGCCACAGATTAATTTCTTACTAGATATCCGATCACTGAATAATCAAGCACAATGCAACTGACCACCAGGTAATCCATCGCAATACAACTGACCACTGAATAATATATTATTACCATACAACTAATCACCGAATAATTTTCGCATTGCAAATGACAACTTACTTCACCACACAACTGAGCACCATACAATTAACCACTGAGTAATTTATCACCACACAACTGACCCCTGAATAATCATTATGACTGATCACTAAATAATTCATCACCATGCAAATGACCACTGAATAATAATATATCACCATACAACTGACCACTGAATAATAATATATATCATCAAACAACTAACCACTGAAAATTTCATCACCCTGTAAGTGAACACTGAGTAATCTTTAACCAAATAACTGACCACTGATGAACTCATTACCAAAAAGGTCACCTCTGGATAAACTAATACTACAAAACTGAGCTAGGAATGACTGACCACACTACTATTGACCACTGGATTTTATCATCCTTCTGACCATTGAATAACTCATCATCGTCTTGTGGACCATTAAAAAACTTACCACAAGTGAACTGACCACTAAATCAAACAGTACAGTCAGCAGTCGACAACTATCATCTTAAGAACCGACCATGGGTAATTTATCCAAATAAAAACAAACCACTGCATGTCAGTGGACTCTTGACCCTCTGGATATTATTGATGAGTAGAGAAATCACACACACACACACACACACACACACACACACACACACACACACACACACACACACACATAATATATATATATATTATATATAATATATATATATATATATTATATATATAATTTATATATATATATATACAATATATCTATAATTATATATATAATTATGTATTACATATACATATAAATACATATATGGTAAAGGTGTCCCATAACC
>CM060346.1:34993176-35003176 GCA_030674155.1 Stramonita haemastoma | reverse complement strand
AATATCTAATGCATTTGACTGCAGAAAGCACCATTAATGGAAATCTGTTTCACCATATACAAGGTCATTGAGTGTTTTTTTTAATTTTTTTAGGATACTCCAAGAAATGTCTTTAATGCAAACAGACGAACTTTTTCACAGTGCACAGCAGCAGCAGCAGCAGCAGCAGCAGCAGCAGCATCAAGCCCCTAAATTTCAGATCCATATAATACAGCAGGCTGAATTTGAGTATCAAATATTTTCAAAAGCAAATGTCAAGAGATTCATTGTTTAATGACTCTAGTTTCTTCATTATGCACAATAACTTACATTCTGCTCTACTGGCAAGATCCCTACATGCAAAATTAAAGCTCAAACGAGTAGAAAAATAAATGCCCAAATATTTATACACATTTACCACAGGCATCAAAACGCCTTCATATTGTCATCTTTCTCTTTCCGAAAGATAACCCCCTTTTCTAAATACAACGATGTTGCTCTTTGCCATAGACCTATTTACTTTCAGTTGCAGAGAGACAGCAGCTTTCTGTAAACTGTTTAGCTGTGTTTGCAACCCAACCACTGTTTCTGACATACAAACAACATTGCCTGCAAGCAAAAGAATGAAAATCTCTTTAAGCTCATTTGTAAAGGTGGCACCATGACGCCCAAAATTTAAAGCTTCTTGTGTTAACTCATTTATAAACATAGAAAACAGAAGAGGGCTACAGATGTCACCTTGCTTCACACCATTTGTACAGTTAATATGATCATCTGTCAATACAGCCCCAGATCGCACTCTTGCTTTCACAGAATCATACATACTTAAAATGCACTTCGGTCTAGATCTATACATTTTCCCACGAATACCGTTTTTAAACAAAATAGGCCAGAGTAAACTTCTGTTAATGGAGTTAAACGCCTTCCCGAAATCCGATAAAGGCAATGTACAATTTACGATTCAAACTAAACTGTTTCTGAATAAATGCCATCAAAGTAAAGATATGATCAATAGTTGAGTAGTTTTTCTTAAAACCTGCTTGATAATTCTCCTGTTAAGGAGGGAGGGGGGGCTCAACGCACTTTGTCGCAATTGTGACACGGGGGAAAGGGGGCTCAACGCACTTTGTCGCAATTGTGACAAAGCGAGTTGACACCCCCCCCCCCCCTCCCCCCCAATCGACGCAGTCTGTCACAAATTGCGACAAAGTTCGTTACTGAGACATACCGTGGCAGAACATGGGTCCTCCACTACTAGATCTATTTCCACAACAGCATAATGATATACGGAAAAATAATTTTATCAAAACATTCAATGATCTTGAGGTCTTTTGAATTGAATTTTTTTTTTTATACTACTTTATGTCACAGCAGATTTCTCTGCGTGAAATTCGGGCTGCTCTCCCCGGGGAGAGCTCGTCACCACAAGTGCAGCGCCTACCCTTATTATATATATATATATATATATATATATATATATATATATATATATATATATATATATCCCCGAACCGCCTTGGGGACTCCAACTCCCTGGATTTATTTTTTTATTATTTTTTTTTTTTAATTTTGTCATCCGCTCCTACCGGCACACACTGGCCTGCTCTTTCGAAAGGCGGAACGGTTGGGTTTTGTTTGTTTGTTTGTTTGTTTGTTTGTTTTTACATCCAGCTGTCAATAACACTACAAATTACTAAGCAAATTAATGATTTAAGAAAGGGGCGAATCCACAGAATCGTTCTGTTAATGATAGCCAAATATGGACCACATTGTCTTCATAACTGTGAGGGGGGAATGAAAGATTCCAGTGGAGAGAGAGAGAGAGAGAGAGAGAGAGAGAGAGAGAGAGAGAGAGAGAGAAGAGAGAGAGAGAGAGAGAGAGAGAGAGAGAGAGAGCAGATACTCAGAGGTTCTTGAGCAATTTACATAAATAGCCATGCCCCCCCCCCCCTCCCCCCCCCCCCCCCCCCCGAAAAAAAACAACCTGAACACACACGCACAAATTCAAAATACTTTATTATCACTCACACACACACACACCACACACACACACACACACACACACACACACACACACACACACACACACACACACACCCTTCATGTCATTTTGACCTAACAAAAATGTCTGTGTAGGGTAAGCAGCCAGGAACTCGTGCCTGTTCCTGGTGGAATGTCAGAAACGCCAGCTATACTAGGCGAGGAGTGACCGGTTGGCAGTCTGGCTCACACCCCCCATACTATACCTTCTGTCTCTTTTGGTGGGCGTTGGACAAATTCATAGACTATCCCTCTACATCACATTGTATTGGACTAGCTTTTTTAATTAAGAGTGAGAAGAGCATCCTCAGTGTGTGTGTGTGTGTGTGTGTGTGTGTGTGTGTGTGTGTGTGTGTGTGTGTGTGTGTTGTGTGTGTAAACTGTGTATTATATATATACACCATTGCCACATCCTCTTCCGTACGTATTAGAAAGATGCACAGACACACGGCTTGTGAATCTGAACATGTTGGAATAGGTAGATACAAACACTCAAAATCTGTAAGTTCGGGAATACTGGAACATGAAGATCCAGCCACACACATCTTCTGAATTTCAAATGTTGGAACAGTAACACAGGTAGCTTGTGAATATGAACATGCTTGAACAGTTAGGTACAAACGCATTTTGTTGTTGGAACATCTCGGTACAAACATATTTTATTTGCGAATTAGGAAATATAAGAACTAGATCTATTAGGTACAAAGACACATTGCTTGTGAATTTGAAAATGTTGGAACATCTAGGTACAAACACATAGATCTAGTCTACTGCTTGTGAATTTGAAAACGTTGAAACATTTAAGTACAAGCAAACATTGCTTGTGAATTTTAGCCTAGTGGCCAGAACATTGCACTTGCAATCCCACGACCTGGGTTCGATTCCTGTTCGAGGGGATTTTCCCCTGAAGTTAATGTTAGTGCCGCCTCCACTCTCCCAAAAATCCTTGGGATGAGACTTAAAACCCCAATGCCCCGTGTGCGAATGCATGCAGAACACCTTGCGCACACGTTAAATCCTGTTCCGCTTTTCGTAAGAGTAGGCCAGTGTGTGCTGTGGGAACAGATAACAAGATTTACAAAACTGCATACACACAGGGACTGAATGTAAATAAAAAGCACATGAAGGCTTATTCCATTATCCTCGATATAAAAGAATAAATAAAGAAATAAACAAATAAATAAATAAATAAATAAATGCTTGTGAATTAAAAAAAAAATGTTGGAGCATTTCGGTACCAACACACATAGCGTGTGAATTTGAAAAAATAGGAACATTAGGTACAAACACATATTGCTTGTGAATTTGAAAAAATAGGAGCATTAGGTACAAACACATAGATAGGCTATATTGCTTGTGAATTTGAAAATATAGGAACACTGGGTACACACACATTTTGCTTGTGAATTTGAAAATATAGGAACATTGGGTACAAACACATATTGCTGGTGAATTTGAAAATATAGGAACATTGAGTACAAACACATATTGCCGGTGAATTTGAAAATATAGGAACATTGGGTACAAACACATATTGTTGGTGAATTTGAAAATATAGTCTAGGAACATTGGGTACAAACACATATTGCTGGTGAATTTGAAAATATAGGAACATTGGGTACAAACACATATTGTTGGTGAATTTGAAAATATAGGAACATTGGGCACAAATACATCTTGCTTGTGAATTTGAAAATACAGATATCTAGGAACATTGGGTACAAATACATAGATCTATTGCTTGTGAATTTGAAAATATAGGAACATTAGGTACAAACACACATAGATCTATAGCGTGTGAATTTGAAAAATGTTGGAACATTTCAGTACGAACAACCAACGAATGATTTTCGTGAATTCAAACACGATGGAACACTCCCTCAAAACAGGAGCAAAATGTCTTACCTGTCTGGGGTCTCAACACAGCGAGCGGACACAAACGCCAGCTAATTCAACTGAGACATGTTTCTTCAGTTTCACACTGACCAGACTGTCTTTCTGTGCGTGTATGGGTGTGCCAGCTCGTGTCCTGATTCGTGTCATTTATCTTTCCTCTCTTCTATTCCTTTGTCTGACTGTGCAAAGCTTGCCACAACTATTCCGAGTGCCTGGGGTCTTTGCAATTATTACATTTGGCGTACTTAATGTTCTGTTTAACTGTTCTCTATTTCTTTCTTCTTCTTTTTTTTTTTTTAACCTTTATCGGTGTTTGTTCATTCAATGTGTTTTATATTTGTGTTCAAGTGTGCTGCAAGCTGTTGTCGTTTTCTTGCTAAAACTTCTGTGCTATGTATGTATGTAGATCTATGCATGCATGCATGTATGTATGAATGTATACGTATGTATGTATGTATGAATGTATACGTACGTATGTATGTATGTATGTATGTATGTATGTATGTATGTATGTATGTATGTATGTATGTATGTATGTAGATGTATGTATATCTATATCTCTGCATGTTTCCTTCTGAATTAAATACATCTCCTGATATCAAGTTATTACAAACTGATTCATATCTTCTCGACTGAAAATTGCCATGTAAATTTTAAAAAGTCTGTTTTGTGTTTTTTTTTTAATGCAAAATTTTTTGCTTAATGATGCATACTGCATTGATGATGTAAAACTAGGCTTGGATTTTTTTTTAAAGTGGTTAATAATTCACCTTGTGATTAGGGAATGTAGTCTCAGGGTTTTGATTACTGTCTACTATGCTGAAATTGTTCTTTAGGAAAGTGAAACTTGTATTTTGTTTTACAACTAATGGACATTATTGAGAGATTTTTTTTTTAAAGCAAGATCTAAAAAAAATGATTCAAACTGGATTCCTGAGTCAAGGTGTACTGTGTAGGTGGTTCACGCAGAGGTAGTCACCAACTTCTGACATTTCAAAGCAGGGATCGGCCTCCATCGGGCATATTCAAAGACAAAAAGGTGGAGTCCTCCAGAAAAAAAACGATACTCAAGTGTGTGTGTATCTCTCTCTCTCTCTCTCTCTCTCTCTCTCTCTCTCTCTCTCTCTCTCTTCTCTCTCTCTCTCTATCTATCTATCTATCTATCTATCTATCTGTGTGTGTGTGTGTGTGTGTGTGTGTGTGTGTGTGTGTGTGTGTGTGTTGTGTGTGTGTGTGTGTGTTGTGTGTGTGGTGTGACTCGTCCTTCTTTACAAACATGTTCATTAGGTTACTCTCGCCAGTCAAAAACGTTTAACTGTTGTCTTTCAATATTCATCAAGGATGAATTGCATGCATAATTCATCACCGTGTGGGCTGTTCTGCAAAGCTGACATCTATCTCTAGCAAGACAGGATATTTTTTTCTAGCACCAATATTACAACTGTTTCATAAGCAGTCTGTACTCAAGAATGTGTTTGCCCTGTTTTACCGAGCTTTAATGTAGCCGCATTTTTCTTTGTTTATCTGTGAATGTTCTCATCAGTATGCAAGCGTTCACTGCGATGTCTGTATACGACAATGTCAAGAGGATTGTTTTAAAAGCTTTTTTAATGCAAGGATTTACAATTTGGCGTCTTGCCTGGAACAAAATATATTTTTAGTGGTGCCCTTTACAAGGTTAAGTGGTTTTCTACTTTTCTAAATTTATTTGTTAGTTGCTGTTGGGGTTTTATGTGTGTGTGTGTGTGTGGGGGGGGGGGGGGGGGGGGGGGGGGGGGGGGGGGGTGGATGTCTCTGCCAAAGCACTTTTCCTATCTGGGTTTTTGCGGCACGTTTATAATAGGATCAGCTACTATTTAGACTATCTGTTCATCTATTGCAACATCTCTTGGCTGACAGCTACAGCGCTATTCATTCCTATACACTAGTGTTCGCTATGTTTTGCATTCACACGTTATTATGAGTTCCAATATGATTTCTAGCGTGCAGAGCATTATCTAATTTATTCATGTACAACTTTTCTCGTTTTGCAATGAAACTTGTCGTTTTGCAACGAAATATCTTATTTTGCATTTACACATCTTTTTTTTTATATTTTAGAATTAATCATTCTGTTTTGCAATAAACCTCGTTTTTCAATTCAACATCTCACTCTGCGATTCATCAGCTTCTTTTTGCAATGAAACACCTTCTTTTGCAAGTAAACATCTCGTTTTGCATTGAAGTGTCTTCTTTTGCAATCGAACATCTAGACCAAGATCTAGTTTTGTAATGAAACATATCGTTTGTTCTAAAAACATCTCCGTTTGCGATGAGCGATGAGACATGTTGCGCTGTGGTTTAGCACCTGGTTTTGCAATGAAACATCTTACTTTGCAATCAAACATCTCGTTTTGCAATTAACCATATCACTTTACAATTAAACATCTTATTTTGCAATAAAATATCTAGTTTTGCAATGAGCCATTCGGTTTTGCAATTTACCATATCACTTTACAATTAAACGTCCTATTTTGCAATACAAAATCTAGTTTTGCAACCAACCATTTTCTTTTGTAATTAATCATCTCACCTTGCAATTAAACATCTTATTTTGCAATTAAATATCTAGATCTAGTTTTGCAATCAACCATCTCCTTTTACAATTAACCATCTCACTTTGCAATTAATCATTTTGTTTTAGCATTCAACATATGATTTTCCACTAGAACACGATTCTATGTTTGTTCTGGTATCAACGTGCAGCAAAGTGTGGCATCATTCTTGTTTTTTGGGTGAACAAGATAGTGTTTATAGTTATGGTTTTTAGTGGGCTGAATATGAACAATGCTGACCTGATGCTTTGTTTCCACAAGCAAACCACACGGTGTTTACACATTAAAAGGTAAAAGTAAAGGTGTCCCATAACCTATGTGGTCGTAGGAGAGCGAGGCATCAGAGACCTCAGCTTCTCTAGGGGCCAGCATATTGAGGGCAGCGCCCATCTCCTTTCCCTGGCTGCTTTACCTTCTCTGACCATAAAGAGGGCAGATACCTATTTACAGCTGGGTGAACTGGGGGACTGTACTGAAGCCAAGGCAGCAACCAGTCACCCATCCAATTGGTAACCACGCTTGATGCTGCTTAACCTTGGTTGGGGGGGGGGGGGGGGGGGGGGAAGCGAGCACTCTGACCACTGAGCTATCTCGTTACACATTAATTAAGAGGACAAAAACGCCAGGAGCTGGCCAGCAGGTCTGAGAAGGAGCCTCCTCCTAAATGACTCATCAGGCCTTTCTGCCTACAGAAAGCAGAAGAGATGCTTTGTTTTCACAAGCAAATCTCATTGTCTTTACACGCCTAACATGTTTAAGGCAAGTGATTTGTACTTCCTCTGTACCTGACAATTATGCTTCATCTGGGGTAACATGACGGCTATGAAATGCATGTGTGTGAGTAATACATGTCCCCCCCCCCCCCTCCCCCCCTACTTGTATTATTTTGTGTATTTTCGTATTGTCACATTATCATAATCTCAGGTTATGTTATTTTTGCTATTATCATTGTTTTTGTTATGAAAAACGTATCATTTCAATCTTAGACTGTGATTCGGAATTTTGCCTTTTTGTGTTTTTCTCTACTTTGAAAGGGCTGGATCTAGACCTAAGTACTTTCAATTAAGGTATGGTTTCTGTTACCCCCCCACCCCACCACATCTCTCTCTCTGGTGTGTGTGTGTGTGTGTGTGTGTGTGTGTGTGTGTGTGTGTGTGTGTGTGTGTGTGTGTAGCACGCATCTGGTTGACTGTTCAACTGACTGGCTGATTAATTAGTTGACTGATACTGTGATACTAAACAAAAAGAAGCCGTTATGCCCTCACTAACACATGCTATGTGATAACTGTGCTGTCAAAACAATACTCTGCCACCTGGGGGTATTTCCACACACGTGTGCAAACAAAAAGACACTGTTTTCATTTTGATCACGCGCGCACGTGTGTGTGTATGTATGTATGTGTGTGTGTGTGTGTGTGTGTGTGTGTGTGTGTGTGTGTGTGTGTGTGTGTGTGTGTGTGTGTGTGTGTGAAACTTTGACGTTGCAATAGAAATCGTACAAGGTCTGTGGAACTTCTCTCTTTATGGTTGTGTCTTGAAGGTAGGTTAATGCTCTCCTGCCCTTACAACAATACATTCCGCGGCAAAGGGATCAACATACCAAGAATTTATTATAATGGGAAATCAAGTATTACCTACGTTCAATACAGGAAACAATTCCGCTATTCACCTATCAACATTCCACGGCAAGTGATTTCAAAGACGAGAATTATGTAATGGAAAAAAACCAGTACTACCGAATTTCAATACAACATCTTCTTCGAAGGCTCAGACAGCAACTACTGTTGTCTGTCATATGAGCCCAAATGCGTTGGGCTACCGTTAAGGGCCTGACATGTCAGGTCCAGCGCATCCAACGTCGACGTGGGAGAGCATTGAACATTATCTTTGAAGTCTTACTCCGGGAATAAAAGCCAGGAGAATGGACCAAGAAGGCAGAGGGCGGACAAGGAGGTGACAGGAAGAAAAGGAACAAGGCAAAAAGAGGGATGGAAAAGAGGGAATTCCGAGCACAGAATTTCCATAAGGTGAGGATGGTATTTATACTAACATGCCCCAGGTATTCATTCCCCCAGGGCAAATACATGTACTTTTTGTTATCGGTATAATGATATACGTAAACTAGCTGTCACTCCACAGCCCTTCCCAGTCTAGCTTTCACGCTAGGTCATCTGGTGGATTCGCTCCATCTACAGTACCTGGTCTATCACCGTCTCAATTTGGGCAGAACAGGTTTTCTTCATTTCGGAAAAAAAGCATTTACACAATAAATGTGAAACACTATTGTTAGATAGGAAGGGTAGAAAAACAAACAAACAACAACAACAACAAACATAAATAAGCGTACCATCATGATGAAAAACAGTCATTACTTCTCCCATGCTCAAAACGTTGATGTGCATACATAGAAGTTATTTCCCGTGATGTAGCTCTTGTCTTCTTGGTCTTTTGCCCTGTAAACTGTTCAGTGTATAGATCTACTGCTCAGAGGACCTACCTGACTAAGATCGTCTCTCACCGAGCAAGCACTACACCTCCGCCACATAGATCTACACTAGTGGGATGGGAGGGGGAATCGAATCGAACCCGGCACATCTCGCTTTCTGCATGGGTGGGTGCACGACCACAAAATCCCGTGTCCCTCACAGGCTTTGGACAGTGTTTTTTTCTGATCGTTCCTTGCCTACAGCTTCCAGGTTCAGCAATGGGGAGGTTTTTTCTCGTACACAACCGCTTTGACCCAACAGTTTAAGGTAGCCACATTCCGACTTCCGGGATGATGTCAAAATGACACCGGTGTACATGGTACCAGAACATTTGTCAGAAATACTTTGCATCATGTTGACCACTTTGCGTTGTTTTTCTTTCAACTCCCGCAACCCTCTATCTGTGTGTGTGTGTGTGTGTGTGTGTGTGTGTGTGTGTGTGTGTGTGTGTGTGTGTGTGTGTGTTGCATGCCAGAGAGAGACAGGGACAGACATAGAGGGAGACAGAGACAAGACAGACAGACAGACAGACAGACAGACAGACAGACAGACAGACACACACACACCACACACACACACACACACACACACACACACACACACACACACACACACACGAACACAAGACAACAGAACGGCCGACAGACAGAGGGGAAACACGGTGCATGCAGACAGAAAGACAATACTGATTCTATTATGCCCAGAGACAAGGACCGGGAAAATGGCGGCTTGTCCTTCAGACACACCGCGCTGCGTGGCACTCCACTGCAAGGCTGCCACTGTCAGATGGAGAGAGAGGAGAGACAGAGAGAGAGAGAACGGAGACAGAGAGAGAAGAGGGGGACCTAAAAAAAAAAAAGCAGGGGGCATGGGGGAGGGGGAAAGAGGTGGAACAGGGGGGTGGAGGAAGCTTATACACAATACAGAAGGGGAGGGAGTGGTGGTGGTGGGGACAGGGTTTGGGGAAGGAAGGCGGACAGAAATTTAAAGGAGAGAGACAGAGAC
>CM060346.1:34960676-34983176 GCA_030674155.1 Stramonita haemastoma | reverse complement strand
TTTCTGACATAGCAACTGTTTATGCTACTTCTCCTCCCTTGAATGCTCAGGCGGCAAGTTGTCTGTCATATGAGCGAAATGTGTTCGCTGCCGTTCAACTTGTGACAAATCAGGCCAAACACATCCCACTTCGGCGTGGGAAAGCATTGTTGTCTTTTAAGTCTTTCCGGAAATAAGGCAGGAGAAAGGATCAAGAAGGCAGAAAACAGACAAAAAGGAGGTGACTTGGAGAAAAGGAACAAGGCAGAAACAAAGAGAAGGATAGAAAAAAAGGAAGTTCGTAGCACAGAATTCCTGAAGGTGGGGATGCTATTTCTACTGACAGGCTCATGGAATCTCCACGGGGTAAACACCATTTCTTGCAGATAACCGGTTGAACATTGCATTTCGTATAGCCACTATTTACGCTACTTTTTACATGCAAACACATGTACGCTGCATTTCATATAACCCCTATTTACACTGCTTCTTACATACAATACTTATACGCTGCCTTTCATATAGCCATCATTTACGCTGCGTCTTTAAGACAACATATGTACATATATTGTATTTCATATAGCCACTATTTACACTGCTTCTTACAGACATCCGTATGCTGCATTTCATAAGGCCATCAATTACGCTGCTTCTTAAAGACAACATATGTACATAGGCCTATATTGCATTTCACATAGCCCCTATTTACACTGCTTCTTACAGACAACTGAACACTGTATTCCATAATTATAGCCACTACTGACGCTGTTTCTTACAGTCAACACTTTACACTGTTTTTGAAATAGCCCTATTTACACTGATTCTTACAGTCAACACTTTACACTGTTTTTGAAATAGCCACTATTTGACACTGTTTCTTACAGTCAACACTTTACACTGTTTTTAAAATAGCCACTATTTACACTGATTCTTACAGTCAACACTTTACACTGTTTTTAAAATAGCCCCTATTTACACTGATTCTTACAGTCAACACTTTACACTGTTTTTAAAATAGCCACTATTTACACTGATTCTTACAGTCAACACTTTACACTGTTTTTAAAATAGCCACTATGACGCTGTTTCTTACAGTCAACACTTTACACTGTTTTTAAAATAGCCACTATTTACACTGATTCTTACAGTCAACACTTTACACTGTTTTTAAAATAGCCACTATTTACACTGATTCTTACAGTCAACACTTTACACTGTTTTTAAAATAGCCACTATTTACACTGATTCTTACAGTCAACACTTTACACTGTTTTTAAAATAGCCACTATTTACACTG
Source organism: Stramonita haemastoma (assembly GCA_030674155.1). Lineage (NCBI taxonomy): Eukaryota > Metazoa > Mollusca > Gastropoda > Neogastropoda > Muricidae > Stramonita > Stramonita haemastoma. The sequence continues at coordinate 34,981,900 of CM060346.1, read as the reverse complement.
ATTCTTACAGTCAACACTTTACACTGTTTTTAAAATAGCCACTATTTACACTGATTCTTACAGTCAACACTTTACACTGTTTTTAAAATAGCCACTATTTACACTGATTCTTACAGTCAACACTTTACACTGTTTTTAAAATAGCCACTATTTACACTGATTCTTACAGTCAACACTTTACACTGTTTTTAAAATAGCCACTATTTACACTGATTCTTACAGTCAACACTTTACACTGTTTTTAAATAGCCACTATTTACACTGATTCTTACAGTCAACACTTTACACTGTTTTTAAAAAAGCCACTATTGACCTGTTTCTTACAGTCAACACTTTACACTGTTTTTAAAATAGCCCCTATTTACACTGATTCTTACAGTCAACACTTTACACTGTTTTTAAAATAGCCACTATTTACACTGATTCTTACAGTCAACACTTTACACTGTTTTTAAATAGCCACTATTTACACTGATTCTTACAGTCAACACTTTACACTGTTTTTAAAATAGCCACTATTTACACTGATTCTTACAGTCAACACTTTACACTGTTTTTAAAATAGCCACTATTTACACTGATTCTTACAGTCAACACTTTACACTGTTTTAAATAGCCCTATTTACACTGATTCTTACAGTCAACACTTTACACTGTTTTTGAAAATAGCCACTATTTACACTGATTCTTACAGTCAACACTTTACACTGTTTTTAAATAAGCCACTACTGACGCTGTTTCTTACAGTCAACACTTTACACTGTTTTTAAAATAGCCACTATTTACACTGATTCTTACAGTCAACACTTTACACTGTTTTTAAAATAGCCACTACTGACGCTGTTTCTTACAGTCAACACTTTACACTGTTTTTAAAATAGCCACTATTTACACTGATTCTTACAGTCAACACTTTACACTGTTTTTAAAATAGCCACTATACACTGTTCTTACAGTCAACACTTACACTGTTTTTAAAATAGCCACATTAACTGTTCTTACAGCACTTTACACTGTTTTAAATACCACTATTACACATTTCACGTAAACTTTACACTGTTTTTAATAGCACTATTACACTGATTTTACATACACTTTACACTGTTTTTAAATACACTATTACTGATTCTTACAGTAACACTTACACTGTTTTTTAAATAGCCACTATACCTGTTCTTACAGTCAACACTTTACACTGTTTTTAAAATAGCCCTATTTACACTGATTCTTACAGTCAACACTTTACACTGTTTTTAAAATACCACTATTTACACTGATTCTTACAGTCAACACTTTACACTGTTTTTAAATAGCCATATTTACACTATTCTTCATAACACTTTACACGTTTTAAATACCACTATTTACACTGTTTTAAGTAACACTTTACACTGTTTTTAAATACCATTTACACTGTTTTACATACACTTTACACTGTTTTAAATAGCCTTTAATGATTTTACAGTCAACACTTTACACTGTTTTTAAAATAGCCACTATTACCTGTTCTTACAGTCAACACTTTACACTGTTTTTAAAATAGCCCTATTACACTGATTCTTACAGTCAACACTTTACACTGTTTTTAAAAACACTATTACACTGATTCTTACAGTCAACACTTACACTGTTTTTAAAATAGCCACTATTTACACTGATTCTTACAGTCAACACTTTACACTGTTTTTAAAATAGCCACTATTTACCTGTTCTTACAGTCAACACTTTACACTGTTTTTTAAATAGCACTATTTACATGATTCTTACAGCACACTTTACATGTTTTTAAATACTTCACTGATTCTTACAGTCAACACTTACACTGTTTTTAAAATAGCCACTATTTACACTGTTCTTACAGTCAACACTTTACACTGTTTTTAAAATAGCCACTATTTACACTGATCTTACAGTCACACTTTACACTGTTTTAAAATAGCCCTATTTACACTTTTTACAGTCAACACTTTACATGTTTTTAAATCACTTACCTGTTTAATCAACACTTTACACTGTTTTTAAAATAGCCACTATTTACACTATTCTTACAGCAACACTTTACACTGTTTTAAATAGCCACTATTACATGATTCTTACAGTCAACACTTTACACTGTTTTTAAATAGCCACTATTACACTGTTTTACAGTCAACACTTTACACTGTTTTTAAAATAGCCTTTACATTTTACAGTCAACACTTTACACTGTTTTTAATAGCCACTTTTACACTGATCTTACAGTCAACACTTTACACTGTTTTTAAATAGCCACTATTCACTGATTCTTACAGTCAACACTTTACATGTTTTAAATAGCCACTACACTGTTTCTTACAAACATTTCACTGTTTTAAAATCCCTTTTACACTGATTCTTACAGTCAACACTTTACATTTATACACTATTTACAGTCTAACTTTACACTGTTTTTAAAATAGCCACTATTTACACTGATTCTTACAGTCAACACTTTACACTGTTTTTAAAATAGCCACTATTACACTGATTCTTACAGTCAACACTTTACACTGTTTTTAAAATAGCCACTATTTACACTGATTCTTACAGTCAACACTTTACACTGTTTTTAAAATAGCCACTATTTACACTGATTCTTACAGTCAACACTTTACACTGTTTTTAAAATAGCCACTATTTACACTGATTCTTACAGTCAACACTTTACACTGTTTTTAAAATAGCCCTATTTACACTGATTCTTACAGTCAACACTTTACACTGTTTTTAAAATAGCCACTATTTACACTGATTCTTACAGTCAACACTTTACACTGTTTTAAAATAGCCCCTATTTACACTGATTCTTACAGTCAACACTTTACACTGTTTTTAAAATAGCCACTATTACCTGATTCTTACAGTCAACACTTTACACTGTTTTTAAAATAGCCACTATTTACACTGATTCTTACAGTCAACACTTTACACTGTTTTTAAAATAGCCACTATTTACACTGATTCTTACAGTCAACACTTTACACTGTTTTTAAAATAGCCACTATTTACACTGATTCTTACAGTCAACACTTTACACTGTTTTTAAAATAGCCACTATTTACACTGATTCTTACAGTCAACACTTTACACTGTTTTTAAAATAGCCACTATTTACACTGATTCTTACAGTCAACACTTTACACTGTTTTTAAAATAGCCACTATTTACACTGATTCTTACAGTCAACACTTTACACTGTTTTTAAAATAGCCACTATTTACACTGATTCTTACAGTCAACACTTTACACTGTTTTTAAAATAGCCCCTATTTACACTGATTCTTACAGTCAACACTTTACACTGTTTTTAAAATAGCCACTATTTACACTGATTCTTACAGTCAACACTTTACACTGTTTTTAAAATAGCCCTATTTACACTGATTCTTACAGTCAACACTTTACACTGTTTTTAAAATAGCCCTATTTACACTGATTCTTACAGTCAACACTTTACACTGTTTTTAAAATAGCCACTATTTACACTGATTCTTACAGTCAACACTTTACACTGTTTTTAAAATAGCCACTATTTACACTGATTCTTACAGTCAACACTTTACACTGTTTTTGAAATAGCCACTATTTACACTGATTCTTACAGTCAACACTTTACACTGTTTTTAAAATAGCCACTATTTACACTGATTCTTACAGTCAACACTTTACACTGTTTTTGAAATAGCCACTATTTACACTGATTCTTACAGACCACACTTGAACACCATATTTGATACAGCTGAACACTGCATTTATGCACGCTTTGATTCACTGCTTTACAAAATTCAGCCCTGTATACGTTCCATGCATGACCATTATTATCATTATTATCACCATCATCGTTCTCATCATTATATAGCCACTAATTACACTGCATTTTACGGACTACACTTTACACTGGTTTTGACATACACACTGGTTTTGACCTAGCCACTATTTACACTGCTTCTTACAAACTACACTTCTACACTGCATTTCTGAACCACAGTACCTGGCGGCCAAAAGCTTTGTCAGTTATTGATGTCAGCAAATACTTTGACAATATTATGCTAAGACTGGTCTTCATCCATGACTAACTCTTATCATAACAACCTGCACTCTCTCTTCATTTAATTCAAGGGGGGGAAAATCTGCTGAAGTCGGAGTCTGGCTACCTGTATGGAGAGGTACTTGAAAACAGCCATGCACACAACTTCACATCCAGGGTGTACTCGAAAGAGTCTCACAGTGATTCCTAGGTGGATGAATGAGTCATAGTGCATACTTTGGGTGGCTCCCCCCACCCTCCCAGGGTCTTTGTGTTTGGAAGCGTCTAACATACCCCCCCCCCCCCCCTCCAAGCACTGTATTAGAGCACAACATTGGGATGACTGAGCTGTCAGTAAATAAGGGAAAAGAGGAAAGCAAGGTGAAAGGCAGTCCTAGCAGGTTCATTTTTAGCCATGTATTGGTCAGGTATTCTCTCTCCTCTCTCTCTCTCTCCTCTCTCTCTCTCTCTCTCTCTCTCTCCTCTCTCTCTCTCTCAATTTCATTCTGGTATTATGTGATATCAACGTACATAATGAAGTATGCATCATCTGATTTGTTGCTTACAGAAAAAAATGTGTACACCCGTGTCAAATGGCCCATGGGAATATAATCACAATAAACTGTTTTACTCTCTCTCTCTCTCTCTCTCTCTCTCTCTCTCCTCTCTCTCTCTCTCTCTCTCTCTCTCTCTCTCTCTCAATATCTAGCTGTCTGACTGTGTGTGAGTGTGTGTGTGCGCGCGTGCGTGCGTGTGTGTGTGTGTGTGCAGAGGAGGGAGAGTAGAGAGGGGGTAGAGAGGAGGGGAGAGAGAGAAAGAGGTATGTATGTGTGTGTGTGTGTGTGTGTGTGTGTGTGTGTGTGTGTGTGTGAGTGTGTGTGCATGTGTGTGTGTGTACGTGTACGTGTGTGTGTGTGTGTGTGTGTGTGTGTGTGTGTGTGTGTGTGTGTGTGTGTGTGTGTGTGAGAGAGAGAGAGAGAGAGAGAGAGAGAGAGAGAGAGAGAGAGAGAGAAGAGAGACAGACAGACAGACAGACAGACAGACAGACAGACAGACAGACAGACAGACAGAGACAGACAGACGGAGACACAAAGAGAGTGTGTGTGTGTGTTTTGTTTGTGTCTCTGTGTGTGTGTGGTGTGTAGGGGGGGGGGGGGGGGTCGCTCGCGCATTCACGGATGTGTGCGCGTGTATGCCAAAATTATTGGCTACTGCGTGAATCAGGTGGAGTGGGGGAGGAAGGGGGGGGGGGGGGGGGTAGGAACACTGAAACCTGCTTCAACCAGATCAGTTTCTCGCACATTATTATAGGGATATAATTGGGATGTCTGCACTTAATGAATGATAGTTACACCTTAACAAGGGACACGCTGACATCATGAAATACACCCATTGCCTCCCTCCCCTTGTAGACTTTTGTTATTCCTGGTGAAAGAGATATTATTTGAAGATAAAGGACAAGGGAACAAGAACGATGAACAATTGGAAAAAAAAGTTTATTTGAAGAAAACACAAACAATAATTTGTGTCTCCAAGATCAGAACAGTTTCTAGTATTTCAAGGAATGCTGTTTCTGTATCTACGAGAGATTCCTACTAAACAGACACTGGTGAAATTTCACTATGCTGTTTTCATACAATTTTCCGAATTCACTGTGCGGTTTTCATACAATTTTCCGAATTCACTGTGCTGTTTTCATACCATTTTTCAAATTCACCATGCTGTTTTCATACCATTTTTTAAATCCATCATGCTGTTTTCATACCATTTTTCAAATTCACTATGCTGTTTTCATACCATTTTCCAAATTCACAATGCTGTTTTCATACCATTTTTCAAATTCACTATGCTGTTTTCATACCATTTTTTAAATTCACTATGCTGTTTCATACCATTTTTCAAATTCATTATGCTGTTTTCATACCATTCTCAAAATCCATTGTGCTGTTTTCATACAATTTTCCAAATCCATTATATTGTTTTCATACAATTTTTCAAATCCATCATGCTGTTTTCATACATTTTCCAAATTCATTATGCTGTTTTCATACCATTTTAAAAATTAATTATGCTGTTTCATACATTTTTTTAAAATTCATCATACTATTTTGAAACAATTTTCAACATTCATCATGCTGTTTTCATACAATTTTCAACATTCATCATATTGTTTTCATACAATTTTCAACATTCATCATACTGTTTTGAAACAATTTTCAACATTCATCATGCTGTTTTCATACAATTTTCAACATTCACTATGCTGTTTTATACAATTTTTAACACTCATCATACTGCTTTCATACAATTGTCCAAATCCTTCATGTTTTCATACGATTTTCAAGATTCATTATTAGATCTATGTTTTCATACAATTTTCCAAATTCACTGTGCTGTTTTCATACAATTTTGAAAATTCATTATGCTGTTTTCATACAATTTTCCAAATTCGCCATGCTGTTTGCATACAATTTTCCAAATTCGCCATGCTGTTTTCATACAATTTTCCAAATTCGCCATGCTGTTTCATACATTTTCCCAAATTCATCATGCTGTTTTCATACAATTTTGAAAATTTACGAACATGTTTTCGCATAATTTTCCAAATTCACTGCAGTGTTTTTATACAATTTTGAAAATTCATTATGCAGTTTCCATACTTTTCCAAATTTATTATTCTGTTTCATACAATTTTCCAAATTTATAATGCTTTTTTATACAAATTTAAAAAAAATTGTCATGATACAGTTTTCCCGTGCATGGGCAAAAATACCTTTTCACAAAAAAAAATCATTGTGCATACTAGTGACTGTGATTCAGAAAGGAATGTTGATTTGTTAATGTTTGTATCTGATTTTTCATCAAATAAACAAGCTGTTTTGAGTCATTAGCAGATTTGTCTAAACACCTTTTTTGTTTGTTTGTTTGCTATGGGTTGTTGTTGGTTTTTTTGGGGGGTTGGGGGGGGGTGCTTTGTTTTTTGTTTTTTGTTGGGCTTTGTTTTTTTGTTTTTGTTTGTTGTTTGTTTATTTGGGTGGGTGGGCGTTAAGCCTTATCACTAACAAAATGTAAATTTCTACCAACACGTATTATTCCTTTGAGTAAAATTCAGCCAATCTCCCGTTTATATCTGGATCAATTATTCCCTTGATTCAATTTACTGTAATTCTAAAACAAAATTATTTTTTTTATGACTGAACAACTTCTATTCTCCCCAGAAAAATGCTCATTAATCCAATGACTAATTGCCACATTAGCACAATATAAACTACTAGCTTGTGGATATGCTGATTATGTTATCAGAGGGATTTTTTGTTTCTTGGGGGTGGGTGGGGGGGGGGGGGGTTATCGTGTTATAATAATTGTTTCATGCTTATTGAATCAATAAAGTCTGTTTAAACCAACTAAAGGCTCATGCATTCCACCAGAACCCCACTCCAGCCCATTTTCTTCGTCAAAAGATGAAAGAGAGAGAGAGAGAGAGAGAGAGAGAGAGAGAGAGAGAGAGAGAGAGAGAGAGAGAGAGAGAGAGAGAGAGAGAGATTGATTGATTTGATTTATTCTTTTATATCGAGGATAATGGGATAAGCACTCTTGTGCTTTTTTACATCCAGTCCCCGTGTGTATGCAGTTTTGTAAATGTCATCTGTTCCCACCGGCACACGATGGCCTACTCTTACGAAAAGCGGAACAGGATTTAACGTGTGCGCAAGATGTTCTGCGTGCGTTCGCACACGGGGCCTCGGTTTAAAGTCTCATCTTCGTCAAAAGATGAAAGAGAGAGAGAGAGAGAGAGAGAGAGAGAGAGAGAGAGAGAGAGAGAGAGAGAGAGAGAGAGAGAGAGAGAGAGAGAGAGAGAAGAAACAAATGGGGAAAATGTATCTTTTGTTTAATACTTTAGCAAATTCTCTCAGGAAAAACCTCGTACTGTTATGAGGAGGAATGGTTTGTACATACAAATCTGACAAGGCAATTATTATGCCCACGTGGTTCATTTAACTTACAAACTATTACTGTTTTGGTGCCAACCCCCCCCCAAAAAAAAAAAAACAACAACAACAACAAACAAACAAAAAAAACAACCCAACTCCTGTACTCGGTATTGCTTAGTTTGACTTCTAAACCACAAGTCTTTCTGGAAAATACTTTGTGTTGCTTCACTTGGTTTAGGAGTCATTCCTCCATCTTGAAAAATACTCAATAAATATTTCAAATCATTTCACCTGACATATAAGTTATTATTATTTCTGGGAGTTGGGTGGGGACTCTAAAATACTCATGAACTACTTCGCTTGACTTACAGAGTATGCTACTTTTGCTAGAAAACCCCCCCAAACAGAATGGGATCACTTGACTTATGCCTTACTACTCAAGCTGGGAGGGAGATATATTACTGCTTCACTTGCCGTGTAAAACATTGCCGTTGCTGGGCAAAAGGACTGATTACAAATGCCTCATTACTGCTGTGACCAATGGAATTCTATTCTGAACCTTCTGGTGGTCGTGCCATGGTTTTGAACGTCCAACCTCCCATTTCACTTTCAGTGTTTAAACCACAACACTCTTAATCTTAGCTCTGACCACGTCAGGTACTTATTTTCTTCCCTTTTTTGCTTGCACTATGGCACTCAGTGTTGTGTTTGTGTCGTGTTGTGTTTGCATTGAATGTTTGTGTTGTATTGTGTCGCATTGCTTTTTTGTGAAGTTTATTGTTTAGTCATGATTTTTTTCTCCTTCCTCGGCTAGATCTCCTGAGGTTCATCTATGGTGAGATATTGTGTATGCAACCATTTCCCCACCATGAAGGTCACGTAACCGCATTCCCAGTTCGGGGAGTTTTCTTTTTCGTTATCAAAATACGTTAAAGCCTGTTTAAGCCAGAGATAATAGATCTAATTGTGCACCAACTTGGTGCTTCGTCTTCCCAGTGCCTATCTGTCACTTGCATGACTGTAAGGGCAGGTAGGGGGATGTGGGAAGAACCACAAGCCGGACAGCTTTGGTTTACAAACAAAAAGCTTGTTCTTTCCTTGTCAACATTCACCGTTATTACATAACTCCCACTTCATTATGTGCTGGTTCCTTCTAGAGAGAGAGAGAGAGCGAGAGAGAGAGAGAGAGAGAGAGAGAGAGAGAGAGAGAGAGAGAGAGAGAGAGAGAGAGAGAGGGGGGGGGGGGCAGACAGACAGACAGACAGACAGAGACGGAGAGACAGAGAGAGACTGACAGAGACCAAGACAGAGAGATCACTTCTCCTGAACTTTTGACAGCAGAAAGTTTGCCATACAAAGAGCCCATCCCTTAATTTCTCGCTCCCATCCCTCCTATTCAGCGCACCTTGCCAAGCTAGCTGTGTCTGTGAGTGAGCCTCACCCAGTTTTTGCCTTCATAGAGCTGACTGCTGAAGTGTGGCCCCGGTACACTGCCAGACAAAATAGTCTTCCTAACCGCAATATTATACCCCCCCCCCCCCCCTTCGGCCCAAACCGCAAAAACCGCAAGGTTAACCACAACTATGCGGGAAGCTGGGGGCAGGGAGGCAGGCATTGCGGTTAGGTTAGGTCTGGAGGCTTGCTTGAGGGTTGGGGTTATGACGGGGGGAAGGCGAGATCATCATCCCCGATTACTTCCCTTTGCTCTCCTCTTTTTAAGTATGGCGTGCTTCCTTGATTTTGGGATGGATGGTCTTTTTGTTGTTTTCTTTAGTTGTTGATTTATTTCCAATGTGGGTTTTTGTCATTTTTCCTTTTTTTTCTTCCTTTTTAGTGGGATGGGTATGATGAATGATTTCACTGATCACACCGTTTCCTTGAGCTTACTTTTGTAGGGTTTTCTTCTGGTCCTAGCGAGTTGGTCTTGAAATCCCTTTCTTCTTCTTCTCTCTGTCTCCATTTTCTTTCTTTCTCCATTTTTTTTCTTTTCCTTCCTTCTATTTTGTTCTCTCTTTTTCCCCCTGTTCATTCCTGTCACTTTCTTTTTTTTCTGATTTCGTTTAGATCTACCTGGCACATGCTGGTGTCTCTTCCTCTGCAACATGTTTTCTTCTACAACATCCTGCTGTGTTTTTAGGTTTTCTCCTTGTGGTTTCATGAAGCTGTAACACTAGCCCTGACTGGGGAGTTCAGCGGAGAAAACGAACAGAAATCGGCAGAAACTCGAGGGAGGTCTTCTAGATAGCAGAAAACCCCCAGCAAGCCCTCAGAAAACGAGCCCTCTTCCAGTAAGTGCTTCCAGAATTCGAGCACATAGTGATAGAGTTCCGAGAAAACGTAGCACTGACAGGCAGGTACGCAGTCAGTCAGTCAGACAGACAGACAGACAGACAGACAGACAGACAGACAGACAGACAGACAGACAGACAGACAGACAGACACACACACACACACACAACCACACACACACACCACACACACACACAACACACACAAACTCACTCACTTACTCACAAACCAACCAGCAACAATATTTAAAAACAACAACCACCACCAAACAAAAACAAACAAACAAAAGGAAAAGATTTTTGTTTAAACCCAAACTTAATGAAGACAAGCAAAGAAAACCTCCGTAAAACAAAGATCACGAGAGTCGGTTGTTTTTTGATTGATTGATTGATTGATTGTTGTTTCTTTCGGGAGGGGGGGGGGGGAGGGGCAGGAAAAAAACCCAACAACCCAAACCCAAACCAAACCAAACCCCAAGCTCCTGTGTGATCAAAGCCTTTGGCCATGCAAAGAAGAGGACTACTGGACTCGTACTCTACCCTACCCTGTGGGTACCGGGTTCGATTTCCCCTTGCTTCAGTTTTGAAGAATGGCGTTTTGCTTTTCACTGCCTCCTGTAATGTCTTGTCTTGTCTTGTAGCTCTCTCTGTGGTGAAATGGGGGATAAACTACCCCCGCCTCCACCCCAGCCAAACCCACTCTTCCCAAATTGCAAGAGAAATTCCTCAACCCCACTCCCCCCCCCCCCCCCCCCTCAGGGAAGAACGAAAAGAAAGTTCAAGAAATAAAACATTAAACCATACCCCCCCCCCCCCCCCCCCCCCCATAAGCAAACAGAAACCCAACAAACTTCAGAAACCTAAAAAACCCTATGAAAAAACCGCCAACCAATCAACCAGAACTGCCAACCCAAAGCAACTGCTTGGGAAAACAAGTGTACACAGACCAACTGTCATAACTATGCTAAAGTCATTTCACTACTTGCATCCAAATGTAGCAATCATCATAATAATTCATTCTGTCAGCCAATACAGGGAATTTTATCCTTTCTGGCACCGGCAGCTGAAATAACCACCTAAAATAACAATGTACTAGGACTGCTTTATAAAAAAAAAAATTATGACAAGAACAAGAATGATAACAATTATGATATTAACAACAACCATGATAATGAAAAAACAACAGAAATAGACAGATTACGTAGATAAGTTCTATTTTTCAAAGGAAACATATACATATGCGTGCATGCATGCGCTTGGGGAGGGAGGGAGGGAGGGAGGGATGGAGAGAGAGAGAGAGAGAGAGAGAGAGAGAGAAGAGAGAGAGAGAGAGAGAGAGAGAGAGAGAGAGAGAGAGACAGACAGACAGACAGACAGACAGACAGGCAGACAGGACAGACAGACAGACAGACAGACATAGACAGACAGATAGACAGACAGAGAGAATAGGAATACGAACTCTTTTATGTTTCAAAGGGGTAAGAAATTCATGTGGGTTACAAGCAATCATAGCTAAAAACAATCAACAAGTAGACCTAAAATAGCGCAAATCAAAATCACAGACCCAGTCAACCATTTTTCCACGCTTCAACATTTTTTCATCTACATAATTTGTTATGGACACATGCATAAAAACACGCAATCATGGGCCCAGGCCTGCACACACACACACACACACACACACACACACACACACACACACACACACACACACACACACACACACTTTAGTTATCATGACATTTCATGAGAGAGAGAGGGGGTGGGGGTGGGGGGGGAGCAGGGACAGAGAAGAGACAGAAGCATCAGAGGAAACAGCAGAACGACTACAGCAAAAAAACCCCAAAAAACAGAATTATTTATAGACAACAACAACAAAATCCAGTTTTGATAACAAACAACATCAACCATTTTCCAAGAGAATCAACGAGCTAACGTTGAAGGACACGGACCACACAAGGTGTGGGCCAAGGTTGGTCTTTAGAACCTCATCTTTTACCCCTGCCCCTTTCTACAACTTCCTTCCTCCTTGTTGTCGCTAAAGTCAATCCTATCAAGCCACCCTTACAAAGGGCACCACAGTAGGGATTGGGGAGAGGGGGGGAATGGGGATCGGCCTTTGAAGTCTCCTATCCTTCTCCACAGCATAAAGTTACACCGCAAAAACCACAAACGTGACCGCAAAATTGTCGCGTGTGCTGCGCAGACTATTTTTTGGATGCGCGCATGGATGATTTAAAGGCTCAACTGGTGTTTTGATGGATCACCAGTGCAAATCCAAAGCGTTTAAGGGATTTTGTCAGTGCAGCCTGAACTGTTGTAGTTCGAAATGGGTGTTGGTAAAACTATGTAGTTTGAAATAGAATTATGTTGGTAAAACCATTGTGGTTTGAAATGGTTGTTAGCAATACTATGTAGGGTCAAACGTTTATGTACTATTTTGTGCTTTTTTTCACAATATTGTTTTGATCTTGTCGACAAAGTTTTTTTCTTTACACGGGAAGATATTCGTATAAACACCCTTTTCTCTCCTTCTACTTTCTTTTCCCATTATCAATATGATCATTCATATGGTAATCAATACTGATACTGATTTTTTTGTTGCCACCTTTGTTATCCTAATTACACCAAATTTCATGTTATATGAAAGTGGAAAGTGTCACCACTATTTTATATATATAAAGGAGGAAGGCGAAAACCGAAATATTGGGCAACCATACATGCTGGTTGTTTTACTTTCGCTTTGTGTATTATATTATATTATAGTATAGTATAGTATAGTATAGTATAGTATAGTATAGTATAGTATAGTATAGTATAGTATAGTATAGTATAGTATATACACATACATATATATTATTATATACATATATAGATATAGATATATATATATAATATATATATATATATATATATATATATATCTGTGTGCGTGCGTGCGTGCGTGCGTGCGTGCGTGCGTGCGTGCGTGTGTGTGTGTGTGTGTGTGTGTGGTGTGTGAATGATTTCAGTAATTTGATCAAAGTATGTACAATCTTACAAACTAGATATTAAATTACTTCAAAAGGGATTCTACTGAATATTTCAAGGACACCCCGATTATATTTCTCCGCTTTCCTCGACACTTCAGCCTTCTCCTCTGACACTTCAGCCTTCTCCTCCTCTGACACTTCAGCCTTCTTCTCCTCTGACACTTCAGCCTTCTCCTCTGACACTTCAGCCTTCTCCTCCTCTGACACTTCAGCCTTCTCCTCCTCTGACACTTCAGCCTTCTCCTCCTCTGACACTTCAGCCTTCTTCTCCTCTGACACTTCAGCCTTCTCCTCCTCTGACACTTCAGCCTTCTTCTCCTCTGACACTTCAGCCTTCTCCTCTAACACTTCAGCCTTCTTCTCCTCTGACACTTCAGCCTTCTCCTCTGACACTTCAGCCTTCTCCTCTGACACTTCAGCCTTCTTCTATGGCACTTCAGCCTTCTTCTATGGCACTTGTCGCCTTTTTCTTCTTCGACTCTTCTGGTCTTGTCTTTCTTCTCTGACACTTCCATCTTTCTACTTCGTCACTATCATCATCATCATCGTCATTACCACTACCATCAACCACAATCGTCACAGTCAACATCAATATTACCGCTATTGTCACAACCACCCCCACCACCATCACCGTCGTCGTAGTCATCATCACCAACAACATCATCATCATCATTTTCATCATCATCATCATTGTTGTCGTTGTCGTCGCCACTGTCAACATCGTCACCACCACCATCATCATCATCGTTGTCATCAACATCACTGTTATCGTTGCCATCATCATCTTTAACATCACCGTTATCATCATCATCATCATCATCATCACTCTGCCAGCCTCTTGTCAGGCAGCACTGCTGTTCAGTCAGTAACCCTCTTGTTGTTGAATTCTACAGAGCTAAACTGCCTGTAGATTTTGAATTCTTTTAAAGTTTTCTACCCCAAACTGACATAGTCTACTCCTGAGACAATTGTCTGTGTGCATGACAAGCTATCAAGCTGAAATTTTGTCACAAGCTAGATATATCTTTGTACTTGCATTTTAAGACAAGTTTACATGTCTGGTCAAAAAATGTCGTGTCGTTGTCACCTTATTTGTCACCAATCACAGGTAAAAGTATGTTGTATACAATAAACCAGCAAAATATATATGGAATAGACACAAATTCATACATGTAAGTGTTGAATAAAGAACTGATGCCTAGCTAACGTGTTTATTAATGTTTGTGTGCAATTGTACTTCAAGGATGTGTCACACAATGTCCTCCATAACACCTATTGTTTTATATGTCTTAATGAGGCATACTTTTTGTTTAACTGGTTTTTTGTCTTTTGAAAACAAGGAATATTCAATCAATATCTTACCTATATACTGCATTTCAGATGTCTATGTCTTACCACATGTTTGTTAAGTGCACAGAAGTGTAATATTGTACATAAGTGTCACATTGTCACCAGTGTCACCACACAGGTGTGACAAACATGAAACAACACAGAACTTCTGTAATTCTACAAAATTTTAATCGTGATAGCCTTTAAAGTAGTCATAGTGATGGCACAGGGACACATCACATCACAGAAAGCACAAAATGTGGATGTGTCGGGGGTGTACCTATCGCTGTCACCTGTGGCATCTTGGCAGACTTGAGGTCTATTTTCTTTTCCTTCTCGGTATTTTCGTCATCAGCAAATCTGTCCGTTGAGTTTCAAATAAAAAGTGTGGTATTAACTAGAAAATAGACAAAAGGCGTCACATTTTCTGGCGTTTATGCTGCGGACCTCCCCCCCCCCCCCCCCCCCCCCCGGTCAAATTTCTCCACAGCGTGTGGGTAGCACAGGTCGCCACGCTTGCAGGAATGTGCCGTGTAGTCGGGTTCATTCTTCTCTCTAACTGCGTTATTTCCTTTCTCTTCTCCCCCGTCAGCTTTTTATTTCTGACTCACTTAATATTTATCATTGAATTTTTTCTACTTCCAATGCAAACACGTTCATTTTATTGTCTAGTTAGTTAGATGAATCGTCTGCTACCAACGAAGACGCCATTTTTTTTCGCCACGCGTTATGAGTGAAAGGCGTTTCTATCGCCAGCCTTGCTTTCTTCCTTCCCTCCCAAGTACACACTGTTAGTGGTCTAAATTTATCACTGGCACCATCTGAAACCTTCCCTGCATCGCCCCACCAAATTTCAGACACATTGTGTGAGAACCACGAGGTATGTGTGTGATGGAAAAGTACTGCCCACGTGGTCAGGACCAACGGGCGGCTACGGCCGCAACGGAATCTAGCAGCAGGTGCTGTTACGGGCGGCTGCGGCCGCAACGGGGCTAAGACGGGTAAGAGAGGATGTGGACAGAAGCTTGAGGATCTTCAACACCTTGTCCCCATGACCCCTCTGCCCCCACACCACCAGGAAGGACTAGCTCTCTCCTCTCCCTCACTGTGGGGGCTTGCTGTAAACAGTAACAGACAGGGGGACTTGCTGTAAACAGTAACAGTCAGGGGGACTTGCTGTAAACAGTAACAGTCAGGGGACTTGCTGTAAACAGTAACAGTCAGGGGACTTGCTGTAAACATGGGGACTTGCTGTAAACATGGGGACTTGCTGTAAACATGGGGACTTGCTGTAAACATGGGGACTTGCTGTAAACATGGGGACTTGCTGTAAACAGTAACAGTCAGGGGGACTTGCTGTAAACATGGGGACTTGCTGTAAACATGGGGACTTGCTGTAAACATGGGGACTTGCTGTAAACATTAACAGTCAGGGGGACTTGCTGTAAACAGGGGACTTGCTGTAAACAGGGGGACTTGCAGTAAACTGTCAGGGGGACTTGCTGTAAACATGGGGACTTGCTGTAAACATGGGGACTTGCTGTAAACATGGGGACTTGCTGTAAACATGGGGACTTGCTGTAATCTGTCAGGGGGACTTGCTGTAAACAGGGGACTTGCTGTAAACATGGGGACTTGCTGTAAACATGGGGACTTGCTGTAAACATGGGGACTTGCTGTAAACATGGGGACTTGCTGTAAACATGGGGACTTGCTGTAAACAGTAACAGTCAGGGGGACTTGCTGTAAACATGGGGACTTGCTGTAAACATGGGGACTTGCTGTAAACATGGGGACTTGCTGTAAACATTAACAGTCAGGGGACTTGCTGTAAACATGGGGACTTGCTGTAAACATGGGGACTTGCTGTAATCTGTCAGGGGGACTTGCTGTAAACAGGGGACTTGCTGTAAACATGGGGACTTGCAGTAAACTGTCAGGGGGACTTGCTGTAAACAGGGGGCCTTGCTGTAAACTGTCAGGGGGACTTGCTGTAAACAGGGGGACTTGCTGTAAACTGTCAGGGGAACATGCTGAAAACTGTCAGGGAACATGCTGAAAACTGTCAGGGGGACTTGCGGTAAACTGTCAGGGGGACTTGCATGCTGTAAACATTAATAGTCAGGGGGTCTTGCTGTAAACTGTCAGTGGGGCTTGCTGTAAACATTAACAGTCAGGGGGACTTGCTGTAAACTGTCAGGGGGACTTGCTGTAAACATTAACAGTCAGGGGGACTTGCTGTAAACATTAACAGTCAGGGGGACTTGCTGTAAACTGTCAGGGGGACTTGCTGTAAACATTAACAGTCAGGGGGACTTGCTGTAAACATTAACAGTCAGGGGGACTTGCTGTAAACTGTCAGGGGGACTTGCTGTAAACATTAACAGTCAGGGGGACTTGCTGTAAACATTAACAGTCAGGGGGACTTGCTGTAAACTGTCAGGGGGACTTGCTGTAAACTATCAGTGGGACTTGCTGTAAACATTAATAGATCTAGTCAGGGGGACTTGCTGTAAACTGTCAGGGGGTCTTGCTAATGAAGTGTGGAAGCTTTCTATCAACTGTTGGGTCTGGAAATTGTTATGGACTTGGGGTTTTTTGTCTTGTTTGTTGGTTTGTTGCTGTTAGTTTTGTTTGCTGTTGTTTTTCTAATGCTTTGCACTTGCTGAAGTGTTGGGGGTTTGCAATATTGAGAGTTTAGCGTTGCATTGGGGATTTGTTGTTAGTGTCAGACGTTTGTTGTAGTTTGGGGGCTGGCTGTGTTGTTGGGGGCTTGTAGAGTGTTGGGGGCTTGTAGAGTGTTGGGGCTTGTAGAGTGTTGGGGGCTTGTAGAGTGTTGGGGGCTTGTAGAGTGTTGGGGGCTTGTAGAGTGTTGGGGCTTGTAGAGTGTTGGGGGCTTGTAGAGTGTTGGGGGCTTGTAGAGTGTTGGGGGCTTGTAGAGTGTTGGGGGCTTGTAGAGTGTTGGGGGCTTGTAGAGTGTTGGGGCTTGTAGAGTGTTGGGGGCTGGCTGTGTTGTTGGGGACTTGTAGAGTGTTGGGGCTTGTAGAGTGTTGGGGGCTTGTAGAGTGTTGGGGGCTTGTAGAGTGTTGGGGGCTTTTTGTTGCTGCTGTACTACTGATGGTTTGTGAAAGTGTTAGGAGGTTCCTTGTAGTGTGCTACATGCTTGAGGTGGCGTGTTAGGGGCTGTGTTAGAGACTGGTTGTAGTGTCAGGGACTGATTGTAAAGAGCTAGGGGCTGGTTGTAGTGTTAGGGGCTGGTTGAAATGTATGGGGCTGGTTGTAGAGTTTGGGGCTGGTTGTAGTGTTAGGGGCTGGTTGTAATGTTAGGGGTTAGCTGTAAAGAGCTAGGGACTGGTTGTAATGTTAGGGGCTGGTTGTAATGTTAGGGGCTGGTTGTAATGTTAAGGGCTGGTTGCAGAGTTAGGGGCTCGTTGTAGTGTGAGGGGTTGGTCGTAATGTCAGGGGCTGGTTGTAATGTCAGGGGCTGGCTGGTTGTAATTTTAGAGGCTGGTCGTAATGTCAGGGGCTGGTTGTAATGTTAGGGGCTGGTTGTAATATTAGAGGCTGGTTGTAATGTTAAGGGCTGGTTGTAATGTTAAGGGCTCGTTGTGATATTAGGGGCTGGTCGTAATGTTAGGGGCTGGTTGTAATGTTAGGGGCTGGTTGTAATGATAGGGCTGGTTGCAGTGTTAAGGGCTGGTTGTAGTGTTAAGGGCTGTATGTAAAGAGCTAGGGACTGGTTGTAATGTTAGAGGCTGGTTGTTATGTTAGAGGCTGGTTGTGATGTGTTAGAGGCTGGTTGTGATGTGTTAGAGGCTGGTTGTGATGTGTTAGAGGCTGGTTGTGATGTGTTAGCGGCTGGTTGTAATGTGTTAGAGGCTGGTTTATGGTGTTAGAGGCTGGTTGTGATGTGTTAGAGGCTGGTTGTGATGTGTTAGAGGCTGGTTGTGATGTGTTAGCGGCTGGTTGTAATGTGTTAGAGGCTGGTTTATGGTGTTAGAGGCTGGTTGTGATGTGTTAGAGGCTGGTTGTGATGTGTTAGAGGCTGGTTGTGATGTGTTAGCGGCTGGTTGTAATGTGTTAGAGGCTGGTTGTAATGTGTTAGAGGCTGGTTGTGATGTGTTAGCGGCTGGTTGTAATGTGTTAGAGGCTGGTTTATGGTGTTAGAGGCTGGTTTATAGTGTTAAGAGGCTGGTAGTAGTGTGCTAGTTGTAAAGAGTTTGGCCATTATTACGACTCTGTTTGCTTTTATGCTTTGAAGATGTATGAGTGTTCTCTTTGAATAAATATCTACAAAAAACAATAAATGCTTCGATATTATTGTGTCACACGTACGTGTAAACAAATATCCAAATAGCAAGCTAGACACACGCAAAGCAACTATAATACCCGTGTCTTCAACACCACAACATGAAACTCACCACAAAATTTATTACATCTTTCATACCTTCCAAGGCTCCGAAAAACAAACAAACAACTAAGCATTTCCCTCCCGGCCATTCTTCCCATTTTTTTTTGCACATGATCAAATCGCAACAGAAGTAATGAAAGAGATAATAATGAAAATGAATATGCAAAGTGATGGATAACGATAATAAATATGCACATTTATAGTGAATATACAGACTTACAGATAGGAATAATGAATATGCAAACTTATAGATCTAGTGAATATGCAGACTTGTAGATAGGAATAATGAATATGCAAACTTATAGTGACTAGGCAGACGTATATTATACGAATAATGAATATGCAAACTTAATAAATAAGGACCGTTTACTGGTACAGTTTTTTGTCATCTGAAAAATAAGAATTTTTTTTTTAAGCTTATAGATAAGGAAGCATGAAAAAGGAAACATGAAAAAACAACAACCCAAGACACTACTTAAAAGAAGGCAGGGGTAGGGTAGAGTATTTCCAGTATTTTCTGATACAGACTTTCTATCACTCCGTGCGTCTGTCTGTCTGTCTGTATGTCGCTCTGCCTGTACAGCTATGCTTTCAGTGTTTTAGAAAGAAAAGTCACTGTGCTTAGAATATTCGATACACAGCACACCACAATTGTAAGTATCAAGTATCTTTCTGTTGAAAATTGGAACAGATTTATTTGATATTAGATGTATACTTTCTTTCATTTTACTTATCCAATCGCTCTTATTCTCTCAGCAGCCTGGAAATTTTGCCGATCAGTAATAAAGTGTTTGGTTTTTCGTTAGATAACCCCCTTCTTCACTTGTTCGCTTTCGTTCTTCGTTATACCCCCCGCCCCCCTTTTCCTCTCCCCACCATACACACACACACACACACACACAACACACACCACAACACACACACACACACACACACACACACACACCTCTGAAAGACACAAAGCAAATTGTTGTTTTTGTTCTATATATATATATATTTTTTTTTAATTTACATAGCCTACGTAACTGACAACGACAAAAAAGTAAACCCGATCTGGGTATTCTTTAACATAGTACCATGGAAAGTTTTGCGCCCCACCTGTAAGTCCAACAAAATAGGGGAAATGAAGGTGCTTCTGGCAGCAGTGACCTCTTGTGGATTTTCATGGGCAAACAAACTGTTGGAGACTGACCTGCCCAGGGCTCTGTGGCTCTCAGTGGAGAATGCCTTCCTCCAATGTTGTTCTAATTATCGGTAGTGGGACTACTAGTCCTTCCAGCTGAGTAGGGGAACATTTTCAACATGAAAAGTGCAGGTCTACTCAGAAAGCTGGGTTTATGTACATCACGGGATTATGTAACCGGTGATGTACAGGAGTCTCGTTTTGGCAATTTTTATTTCAACGAAAAAAAACAACAACAAAGAAACCTTGGGTAGTTTATCTGGCTTGCGTGTTGATATTTCTTGAAGATGCCATATTTATTTATTTATTTATTTATTTATTCATTTATCTATCTATTGTTACTACCTTGTAAACTGCATTAAAAATGGTTTACGGACCTAAAATTTCTCGTTTATTGCTGCAAAAATAATTTCAGTTTAATTCTTATTTCGTCTAAAAACAGATAATTATTCGCTCATCTACTCTTGCCCAGAAACGAAAAAAAAGAAAAACAGATGAATTATTAGAAGTAATGCTATCAGTGTTTTCAGCACCGAATGTCTATCAATTAACAGATGAATTATTAGAAGTAATGATATCAATGTTTTCAGCACCGAAGGTCTATCAATTAACAGATGAATTATTAGAAGTAATGCTATCAATGTTTTCAGCACCGAATGTCTATCAATTAACAGATGAATTATTAGAAGTAATGATATCAACGTTTTCAGCACCGAATGTCTATCAATTAACAGATGAATTATTAAAGTAATGATATCAACGTTTTCAGCACCGAAGGTCTATCAATTAACAGATGAATTATTAGAAGTAATGATATCAATGTTTTCAGCACCGAAGGTCTATCAATTAACAGATGAATTATTAGAAGTAATGCTATCAGTGTTTTCAGCACCGAAGGTCTATCAATTAACCAGATGAAATTATTAGAAGTAATGATATCAATGTTTTCAGCACCGAATGTCTATCAATTAACAGATGAATTATTAGAAGTAATGATATCAATG
>CM060346.1:34955676-34958176 GCA_030674155.1 Stramonita haemastoma | reverse complement strand
GCTATTGTGAAAATGGACCTAGATCTGAACAAGAAGATATTTTCCAGAGCAAACAGTTCTTTTTTACAGCTACTTTTGTGAAAATAGACCTGAAATAATCTATCTATTTGGTCGTTTTTTACACCGCAGTTTCTATTGCCCTTTTCTTGTTGTTCCTTCTGTTGAATATATTTTGCCTATTATTCGTTTATCAATCTATTAATATATTCGTTTGTTTGTTTATTTATTTTGTCTATTCATTCGTTTATTTATCAAAGAGACATCAATAGACTCCTAGATCTATTAGATTTATTTTATATTATAGACAATATTTTTCTTGGCTCGACAGTGGTTTGATAATATATATATAATAATAATATATATATATATATATATATAAATATATATATATATATATATATATATTATATATTACATCAGGTAACGCTAACGCATCACATTCCCTCCCATGTAGGTGGATAAGTAAATATAAAAGAAAAAAATCGGGCGGGGCGAAAATGAGAAGCAAAAATGACTGCTAATAAAGCCCTGTAAAACTTGCAATACTTTTGCGATAAGGTATTTTTTTTGTACACTAGTTTGTGTCACTAAATCGTTCGTGATTTTCTATTCAATATATTTTTAAAAGCAGTGCTACTTTTTATTTTTAATCTTAAAAAAGCAATTCTCTTTTTCTTCTGGTCATTAAAAAAAAAGAAGAAAAACCAAACCAATCGAACGGGAGGGGGGGGGGGGGGGGAAGAGATGTTAACGCACTAGATTTTTGCTCCGTAAGAAATGTATAATCAGTCGAAACGACATAATATCGTTGCCCCCCCCCCCCCCCCCCCCCCCCCCCCCCAAAGAAAAGCAAAACAAAACAAAACAAAAACAAACCCCCAACCAAAAAACAAACCAAAAAAAGCTTATTTTGCTCAGTATCTATTACTTCAAGTATGTTACCCTACCTTTCCACTTTTATTTTAATTTTATTTCATTTTAATAAATTCTAATAATTGTCACTTTAAATGGCTTGTGCGTTTAAAAGTTAGTTTTTTGTAATTCGTTCGTTTATTTACGCCATTTTCATTTTCATTTACTACTGAT
Source organism: Stramonita haemastoma (assembly GCA_030674155.1). NCBI lineage: Eukaryota > Metazoa > Mollusca > Gastropoda > Neogastropoda > Muricidae > Stramonita > Stramonita haemastoma. The sequence continues at coordinate 34,957,090 of CM060346.1, read as the reverse complement.
AGCCTGCGTACACGCAGTTTGAGAGAAAGTAGGCTAACTTTTTGGCGATCTTTGGTTTTTCACCAGTTGGAATGGGTGAACAAGGTTGGCTGGACAGACAAAACAAAGAACAAGTGGGTGGTTGGCGAAGTCTACAATCATGTATTATATAATAGTCATATATCATTATTGACTATGTGTACACAAAATAAATACATGAATTGTTTGGTGTGTTGTTGTTTTTTCTACAGCCGAAATAAGATTCTGTTGTCTTCTTTGTATTTTTTCACTACCTTCCCATGACCCACGAGAAATCCCCACCGGTACGCAATGGCCTACTTTTCCAATAGGCGGAACGGGTTTTAAACGTGTGCGCAAGATGTTTTTGTAGAGTCGGCACTAACTCTAGAGGAAAAATCCCCTCGAACGGTCTCGGCTAACCACTAGGCCACCCCGCTCCCCTAGTTATGTTTTGGTGTTGTAGTTATGGGGGTTCATGTATCGGATTTGGCGCCATCAGTGGATCAGGCAATAATGATTAAAGTAAATCTGTTTTCTCCTTTAAATAGTTTGTGAAAGTGTCTTAGGTGTTCCAAAAGATTAAAGGAAACAAATCTTCTGGAACATATTTAGTCCAATGGGGAGGCACATAAATTCACAAATAAATAAGTGGATACCTAAATAATGAGTGAAAGAATGAAGACAGCAGGCAAGAAAAATCGAAAAGATGTGTGTGTATGTGTGTGTGCGGTAACTGTGCAAGAAATGAATGAAATGGTATATTTGACCAGTTGTCAGTTTTAAAGTCGCATTGAAAGGACTTTATAACCCACCTAAAATTCCTACAATGCTTTGGGGGAAGGTGTTTGTGACAAAACTTGAACAAAACAATCGGTTTAAACCAAGAAATCCAAACAACCCACCTGATAGTTTTGTGTACATGTTTGCAAGGGGTTTCGTTTAGCGGAAAACAGAACAATGCTTATAATCATAGCGTGCGTATGTCTGCAATATAGACTACATTTTGTTCCAAATAAAATAAAGACTGAAAATTTGAATGCATTTTTTTTTTCTTACCACTCAAAATTTGTACACTTACTTGTGCAATTCTGTGCTCGTTTAATTAATGCGTGGTTACAATGAAAATGAAAAAAATCATAGTTTGCTTATTCCTCAGTAAAGAGGGTACTAAACGAACGAAACAGAAATAAATAGATCTATGTCGGCATTGTATATGATCTGTCTGTGAGCAAGCCAGTTCTTTGTGAGTATTTTAAGCATCAAACTTGCTGCCTCATTTTTGCGCTTTGAATAAGATCATATTTTTATGTCGATCATTTATGGAAAAAAAAAAACCTGTCTTGCTTGTGTGTGTGTGTGTGTGTGTGTGTGTGTGTGTGTGTGTGTGTGTGTTGTGTGTGTGTGTGTTGTGGGG
>CM060346.1:34942245-34947245 GCA_030674155.1 Stramonita haemastoma | reverse complement strand
TCCCCAGCTTTTCTTGTCTGTCCTTGCACTTAATTAAAGCGTATGGCAATGTTTGGGTTGTTATTCAGCTAAGACTGACCACTTGGCTGGATACAAACATTATTACCTCCCTTGCATCCTTCAATTTGATCTCCAAACATAAGGCACAAAGATTCACTTGATGTTTATTTTCCCTATTCATTTTTGTTTTAGTGCAGCATATATTCTAAGCATATTTTCTTTCTCTTTTTATTGTGTTTTTTTTATGGTAGCTTAAAAAGGTCGCAGGAATATCAAAATTTTATATTCTTGTGAATGTGACTGACACTGTTAAATTCTGAAAAGTGTCTTGCTGTAAGGTACTACAGCAAGTTAAGCTTCATTCACTAAATCTCTGATCAAGACACATCTAGAAACCGAAACTCGGGTCTCGTCAGCATCAGTATCAAAATAATTGTGACGCACTTGCTATCCTCCAAAAGTATTACCTGGATCAGAATAAATCAGAAGTTGTAAGTAGTAGAGTCTAATAAGACTAGATTCTATAACTTTTATGGAAATGATCAATATTTGAATGCATTCACACAAAATGGCAACATCTTTGCGCCTTCTTAATTAATTCCAAAGGAAAGCTATTCGTGTTCCTTTATGAGATTTTCGTCCAAAAAATTATTTAGTACTTTCTATTTGTAAAAAAAATAAATAAATAATTACAGACAGGATTTCTATTACGACTGATGAAGTTTTCTTTGATGACAGAAATTGTTTACCCATCGACCACATACGTAACCAAAGGAAAGAAAATTGTTAAACTATCTTTTATTCTTTCAAACATAGGCTACTGTAAGTATTACTTTTTATATTGGGGCTTCTGATTCTTCGAGGAAAGAAGGTGTCTATAAAAGTGTCTACATCTAGAGTAGTTTCGTTCCGTTACACATTTTGTATGGAATGGAAACTCTTCAGTTAGCGCCTCCTACATTTGAAAAGAAAGTTCTTAATGCTCTTTTATTATGTACTTCAGAAAAATGAAGGGCAGTGGAAATTACCTTGACAATGCTGATAACAAGAAGGAGAATATCTGTCCATATGTGTGTGTGTCCCTCTTTTTCTTCGTTGTTTCGGGGAATTTCTCTTGTTTTTCTTTAATCACTTATCTGTTTCATCATCAGATTTTATGACAACATTTACATTAATTCTGGTGACATATTCTTTCTTCATCTCATATTCTTTACAAAGACAAACCTTTCATCTCACCAAATTCTAGTAAATAAACAACAACAAAAAAGGACACAAACAAGACGAACAAAACCACACACCATCCTACAGAAAAAAAAGTCATGCAATACATAGACTAAAGGTTTCTGGCAGAGCTATATACTAGCACTCAGGTTTGGACTGACAGTAAAGATATAGAGGTGGTGCAATCTCCAGAATAGCCCTTAAGTGTGGCAACCCATTGACTTTTCTGCGAGTAAAGCAAAGGAGGAGAAGGAGAAGAAGAAGAAGAAACAAAAGAAGAGAAGGAGGAGGAGAAGGAGACATACTGAAAATGACAAGCCATCCACAAAATCGACCTTAAAACCAACCACTCCCCAAAGATCAAAACCCACTTCAATTTTTCTCAAGTTAACTCCCCACATAAACAACGAAGGCGTGCACAACAGAATCCAGGAAACCATTGGTCTCTGTCAGTCCTAAAGAAGCGTAAACTTAAATGGTACGGGCATGCCACAATATCAAAAGGACTTGCAAAAACAATACTGCTAGGCACTGTCCAAGGAGGAAGAAAAAGAGGCAGACCAAGGAAGAGATGGGAGGACAACATCAGCGAATGGACAGGCCTAGAACTCAACAGAATCCTGAGAAAGGCAGAACAGAGAGAGGAATGGAGGGGACTGGTTGTCAAGTCTTCAGGGCTAGGGGTGACCCCACAGTCGTCGGACTAAGGGACAGATAGATAGATAACCCCCCTCAATACACCAAATAAAATAAAATCAAGATCCACTCCAAATTCACAAACATTCAGAGTCTAAAAGCGTGACATATCCAAATGCTCTACACTCCCCCAAAAGATCAACACCCACTTCAATTCTTTCCAAGTTAATCACCCCAGCACACCAAAGAAAAAAAAAATGAAGATCTACTTCAAATTTAAAACAACAAAGAATCAGAACTGTTCAGAGCGGCAGGATACTGAAGACGTCCGCCTGCCATCCATGAGGTTCTGGGTGCAATTCCCAATCTCGCCGGATCTTCCAAATTTGAAGAAAAAATTGAATGGACTGTCACAGTCATTCGGATGAAGCTATAAACTGAGGCCCCGTGTGCGAACGGACGCAGAACATCTTGCACACACGTTAAAAACCTGTTTCACCTTCTGCAAGTGTAGGCCATTGTGTGCCCCTAGGAAAGGATGACAGAACAAAAAACCAGCATGTACACAGGCGGCGTGTTCAGACACCACCTCTGGAGTCGGAATGCGGCCACCTAAATGGTACAGGGGAGGGGGGTGGTAGAGAGAGAGAGAGAGAAGAGAGAGAGAGAGAGAGAGAGAGAGAGAGAGAGAGAGAGAGAGAGAGAGAGAGAGAGAGAGGAGTGAGAGAGAGAGAGAGGGAGGGAGAGGGGGGGAGAGAGAGAGGAGAGAGAGAGAGAGAGAGAGAGAGAGGAGAGAGAAGAGAGAGAGAGAGAGAGAGAGGAGAGAGAGAGAGGAGAGAGGGGGAGAGAGGGAGAGGGAGAGAGAGAGAGAGAGAGTACATGGGTTTTCCTCTCTCTCTCTCTCTTTCGTGTGTGTGTGTGTGTGTGTGTGTGTGTGTGTGTGTGTGTGTGTGTGTGTGTGTGTGTGTGTGTTTGTGTGTGTATGTGTGTGTGTTGTATGCGTTTGCGTACACACACACACACACACACACACACACACACACACACACACACACACACACTCATACACACACACACACACACAACCAAGCGCATCTGTTCTTACCAGCACGTATGGCCTACTCTTCCGAAAGGCAAAAGTTTTTTTTATGTGCAGAAGATGTTCTGCGTGCGTTCACACGTGGGACCTCGATGTCTCATCTGACAGGCTTTTGGAAGAGTGGAGTCAGCACTAATATTAACTCCAGGGATTTTTTGCCAAGACAAGGAGACGAAGACCACTCACACGAACCCTACAGAAACCTATATCTTTAACATCTCGATTTCCATCCATACCGTTACCGTTTGGGGGCAACTTGACAATAAATTGACCTTTACATTGAACTATTAGTGAAAGTATCTGTCTATAACTACCCCATGACATAGGCCAAGGAAAGGAGATGGATAGAACCTACCCAAGCTATACAGAAGATTTAATCTAATACCTTAAATTTCCAAAATCATAAAGGTTATAGGACAGCCTAGCCCTGAAGTTGGAATCCTGGGCAAAAACGGTCTCCCAGGCCAAAAATCTCACCATTTGGTGAACCCCAGAGCTCTGGTCGAGGAACGGAAAAAAGACCACCCTGGCTTAGGCCAAAGCTGATTTATCGATGTAAGCAAAGTGCCAAGCCTACATTAAATATGATGTTAAGTTTTGAACGTTAATGTTGCAATTGTCTTCAGCCGATTAAAGCTCTTACGTAACAACAAAAACTTTCCATTGAAGTTCAAGGCGAACAAAAACCAATCCTCTGAAGTCGGAGTGTGGCTGCCTATGATCATGGCGAGGTACTTGAAAACAGTCATACGCGGAAACTTCTTACTCAGTGGGTAATTGCTTGTTTCACAGAGACTCCCGAGTGATCAGCAGACACAGTGCATATTCTGGATGACCTCCAGGGTGTCAAGCTGGGAAACCTCCACAACCCGCTTTTCGTAAGAGAAGGCCATCGTGTGCCGGTGGGAACAGATGACATTTACAAAACTGCATACACACGGTGACTGGATGAAAAAAAAGCACAAGAGTGCTTATTCCATTATCCTCGATATAAAAGAATAAATCAAATCAAATCTGTCCCCCCCCCCCTCTCTCTCTCTCTCTCTCTCTCTCTCTCTCTCTCTCTCTCCCCTCACTCGCTCTTTCTCTCTCAACGTCAGTATAAAAGTTTCTTTTACAATATGAAACCTTCAATAACATTACAGGCATAAAATGAACAACAGTGCCACATTAAATGTTTTCTCTCTCTCTTCTCTCTCTCTCTCTCTCTCTCTCTCTTCTCTCTCTCTCTCCTCTCTCTCTCTCTTCTCTGTCTGCTCTCTCTCTCTCTCTCTCTCTCTCTCTCTCTCTCTCTCTCTCTCTCTCTCTCTCTCTCACTCCTCACCACACACACACACACACACACACACACACACACACACACACACACACACACACACACACAACACACAGAGGAGGGGTGGGGTAGGGTGGGAATAGAAAGAATAAAACTGTTGAGGGCAGTTAAAATAAAACAAACTTGCAAATAAAAAGACAACAGGGAACAGACCAAGAAGCAGCAGCAGAAGGAAAGAAAGAACAATCAGAAAGAAATAAAGGGGAGAAAATGGACAGAAAGAGACACGGGCAGTTAGACAGAACTAAAGAAAAGAAAGAGAAAGACAGAAAGAAAAAAAAGAGAGAGAAAGAAAGACAGGCAGAAAGAAATTAAGGAAAGGAAAGAAAGAAAGATAGTCAGAAAGAAAGAAATGGAAAGAAAGAAATAAAGACAGTCAAAAAGAAAGAAAGAAAAAGACAGAAAGAGAGACAGGCAGTCACAAAGAAAGACAGAATGGAAAACAAGCAAGACAGTCAGAGAGAAAGAAAGACAGCCAGTAAGAAAGAAAGAAAGACAGAAAGAAAAGAAAAAGAAAAAAGACACAGAGAAAGGAACAGAGTGTTTTAAAGGCAGACAGAGACAGAAAAAAGGGAAAAAGAAAGGAAGACACTCAGAAAAAAAAAAGAAACTCATTCGAATCAGATTGAAAAGAGAGAAAAAGAGAGAAAGGCAGACAGAAAGAAAGAAAGAAATTACTGAGGAAAACAAGTTTAGGTAACTACTTAC
>CM060346.1:34907245-34937245 GCA_030674155.1 Stramonita haemastoma | reverse complement strand
TACTGCTTAAATACATAATCAAAATATTACTTCTTAAACACATAGTTTTACTTACATAGTGAACTTAATATTACTGCTTAAAGACGTAGTCAAAAGAGAACTACTACTTTAAACACGTTGTCAAATCAGATTACTACTTAAATACATTTAAGAAAATAACTACTAAAAATATTACTACTTACAAACTTAGTTAAAATGATAAATATCATAATGAAACTAATGTTACCAGTTAAATCCATGGTCAAAACACTACTACTACAACTATCAAATACATAGTCAGCATGATATTGCTACTTAAAGACGCATTCAAGTTTTTACTCAAAATACTAACGACACCTACACCGCACGCACCATTCCCTGTAAATACAGGCACATTTGTACAGTCCTGTCATGCCAAACCCACACTGTGTGTTCAAGCTTCGTGTCTCCTTTACATAAAGTAAAGTGGTGTGTTGAGAGGCAGCCTTGACACACACGTAACCTGTTCACACACCACACACACACACACACACACACACACACACACACACACACACACACATGGGCACACAAGTGTTGTGTGGTCTATGTAATCATACTCGTCAAATGTAGGTCATTCTGTCTGGATCGACACAGGCTTAGGAAATTAAACTTCGTTATTTTTTTAATTTTGTTTTTACATTTCTCTCTCTCTGTGTGTGTGTGTGTGTGTGTGTGTGTGTGGTGTTGTGTGTGTGTGTGTGTGTGTGTGTGTGTGTGTGTGTGTGTGTGTGTGTGTGTGTGTGTGTGCGTGCGTGCGTGCGTGCGTGTGTGTGTGTTTGTGTATGTGTGTGTGTTGAAATTTTACTTGAAGTTATCTTGGTATGTTTAAACAAATCCAGCCATTCACCAAACAAATATCGATCATAGTTTTTCTTCGTGTATTTTTTTGTTGTTTCTGATTTTGGCTTTGGGGGTTTGTTGTGTTGTTATGTGTTTTTGTTTGTACAACATTATGATTCCTGCCAAATTATGTGCGAATCCGTGCTGTGACTGCCCTTCCTGGGATGATTCAAGTTTTTTTGTTGTTTTTTTTACTTGATTTGGGTCGACTTAATTTCTTCTTATATGCATTTTTATTTGCTTCCGGTTTGTAATGTATATGTATGTATGTATGTATGTATGTATGTATGTATGTATGTATGTATGTATGTATGTATGTATGTATGTATGTATGTATGTATGTATGTATGTATGTATGTGTGTGTATGTGTGTGTGTGTGTATGTGTGTATGTATGTGTGTGTATGTATGTATATATATGTATGTATGTATGTATGTATGTATGTATGTATGTATGTATGTATGTATGTATGCATGTATGCATGTATGCATGTATGCATGTATGCATGGAGGTATGTGTTTAAGTATGTATGAAGGTATAAATTCAGGTATGTTTGGAGGTAAGTATGTATGGAGATATAATGTATGTAAGCACATACATGTATTATGTGACTGTGCATTACTGCCTTGTAACCAAAAAAAATGAATAAAAGAAGTTTACAAAAAACGACATAAATATGGACAGAGTTCTAAAAGCACACTAGGAGCACCACTGGTTAATCACCAGGTGGTTGAGAGTTCCTTTACTCCTGGTGGGGAAGCACTCCGATTTAAATTGAAAATCCTCGAGAACATAACTAACTGTCACCAGCTGAAGGAATGATATTGGCATTTATTAACATGAAGGTGAATGTGTCCCATAACCTATGCGGTCGTTAAGAAGCAAGGCGTCAGAGACCTCAGCTTCTCCAGGGACCAGCATATTGAGGGAGGTGCCCATCTCCTCTCCCTTTACCTTCCCTATCCCTAAAGAGGGCAGGTAACCCATATACAGCTGGGTGAACTAGGGGACTGTACTGAAGCCAAAGTGCACGAATCGACACCCATCTTCGAAGCAACCACCCTCAATGCTGCTTTACCTTAGCTTGGGGACAGCAAGTGCTCTGACCACTGAGGTGTCCTGCCAGTAAGTATTTTTATCAGCTCTTGTCCCCCTTCCTCTGTCTCTCCCTACTCGCTTTATTTCTTTCCTTACTTCTTTTTGGGGGGAGGGGGGAGGGGATAATAAAAACAACAGAAACATTCATCTTCAGATATACAGGCATGTGTGTGTGTGTGTGTGTGTGTGTGTGTGTGTGTGTGGTGTGTGTGTGTGTGTGTGTGTGTAAATATATATACACACACATATATCTACACACACACACACACACACACACACACACATCAACACACACACACACATCAATACACACACATCAACACACACACATCAACACACACACACACACACACACACACACACACACACACACACACACACACACACACACACACACACACACTGTCAAACGTCAAAACTCGTAACGACTGTGCATTACGAGAGCCTATGAATCCCTGATCTTTACATCCCTCCCCCCACCTCCCTCCTGTATGTTCCCGATACAGACTAGACGGGAAAGTGCACTCTATCAAAACTCCCCAGCCAGACCTGGCCCATAGCGGAAAATGAGAATGCACTGGTTACCACACAGATTTAGCTCTGTGCTGGCGGTGCTTTTGGAACTGCATGCTCCACCCATCTCCATTGGGACACGGGATAAAAACACTTACGTCTTTAATTAGTATTAGCCTAGGCCAGGGCAGATTTTCCTGAGGGGAAGTTCAAACTACTATCCTCAAAGAGATCCCTATTAGGCCTGAGTCACTATACTGCAGAGTACTGCTTAAAAAACCCAAACTATTTATTATTTATTTATTTCTGTGCTTATTTCGTAAAGGTCTTTGCAATGACGGATCACTGGATGAGCCAACTAATCCTTCACAATATCTGCATCAAACCCAACCACTGTTAAACACAAGGACAGACAAAGACTGTCAAACCTAGCTAGGGACTGATCTCTCAATACCTGTCTCCATATCAGAAGTCCTGGTCTACAGGGCCCACACAAACTGCACAGTCAGATAATTCCACAAAACCCGGCCTCAGGCTGACCTGATCATCATCTAACATGGTAGTTTCTCCTCACCATCACCAGGCAGTGTCTCCCTGTGTTAGCTAGCTGTGTTATGCTCTGCAGTGAAGTCCATACCTGGTTTGTTAATAGTTTGTGTAGCCACAAAAAGTTCTTCGTTATGATGGTCATCAGCTCCTTTGAGTTGTTTCTAGTACTGATGCTTCGCTGCTCTCTTCTAGTCCCGACATACCTGGCTGGGCGGTTTTCGCCAATACTGAACCCGAGTGGTGGGATCAAAACAGGATCCCCTACACTTTGTGCTGACGTTGCTTTGTCTGGCTTCAGCTAAAGAACATAAACGCCTGTTATTTCCAACTTCAGACCTTGTTGTTAGTCAACAGGGTGGCCAAGGTTTTATCCACAGTCGTTGGGAGACCACTAATAAACATTTTGAGATCAACAATGAGAATTTTAACACAGCACAACCATAGGGCGTGTCCTTGCTTTGTCTCAAATCACGTGACCAGAGAGAGACAGAGAGAGAGAGAGAGAGAGAGAGAGAGAGGAGAGAGAGAGAGAGAGAGAGAGAGAGAGAGAGAGAACAAACCAACTAACCCACAAATCTTTTGACATCCTGTCCTCAGGCACAACTGAAATAATCACACAGAGAGCCAGCCAGCCAGACAGGCAGTAACAGTCAGACTGACTGACAGACAGACAGACAGAGAAAAGCTGAGAAAGAGGTAGGAAGTGAAAGAGCTAGGACAGTTCCTGATGGCGGTTAGCACACCACTAACATCACAGCAATTGTCTTTGCCTTGTTCTGCCAGCCAAAGTAGAACCACAGCAGGTTTTTCAGCTACAAGCTCCATTTAAATCACGGATACCAACAAGCATCACTGAACACTATCAAAGGGATTCAACAGCAAGGCAGGGCGAGGCTTCTTTTGGCCGGTGGCCAATAAGCTGCCTCACATTCACTGACAATTTGCCATAAACCGTAGCGTCTAGCTGTATGTATGGGAGCTTAGATAGAGGATTGATACTCTTAGAGGAAGCGCACCTGCCTAGAAAGTTTGAAGGCATGAGTTTGATCCCGTTTGAACCCAAGCTTTTTCTCCTGCACTAGTAGCCCTTGAGTGGTGATCTAGGTGCTGCTCTTTCGAACATCAAGGTCATATAATGCAACACACCTATTGGCGTTCGTAAAAGAACCCATGAGAACAATTGAGTTGCTCCTGGCAACATTCTGTTAAAAAAAAAAAAAGCCTGTCGTAGGGAAACGAATATTCCAGCATACTGGAAAATTAAAAGAATTTTTTATTAAAAAAGAAAATGTACAGCTCTTGTACTCTCCCTGAGTAGGTCAGTCTACATTTTGCACTGAGAAATCTAGTGTGACTGAAAGGGGCTATACAATACAATACAATCCAAACGAAACAATACAATATAATGCTGAAGATGAAGTGACCCCCCTCCCCCTTGAGAAAGAATGTTGCAAGTTTAGAAGGGAGCACAATGACGTACACAAGTGTTGCCTACCATACAAGACGATCATCACATGCATTTGAGTGACGCCCATGCCTGCCTATCTATCTATCTATCTATCTATCTATCTATCTATCTATCTATCTATCTATCTATCTATCTATCTATCTATCTATCTATCTGTCTGTCTGTCTGTCTGTCTGTCTGTCTGTCTATCAATCCATTTATCTGTCTGTCTGTCTGCCTATCTCTCCCAATATATCTATCGTATTTCCTTCTTTTTCTTTTTTTTTAAAGACAAACTCTATTCCACAGAGACAACGTGACAAAGCAAACGGCAATTACTGGAGGGGAAGAACATCCTTTCATATTCTTGTTTTGACCAGAAGTGTTTTGATGGAGTGGCACTTTCCCCCAGGCAACACCGTGTGCACGATTAGTGCACCGACGCCTCATTTCTCACTACATCAGACGACGGGATCAAACAGTCAAACTACCCCCCCTCCCCCCACTGCCACCCCCCCCCTTTCCCCCCACAAGCCCTCCTGCATCAGACACCTCAGCCCACATGGTGGTGGTGGAGCAGTGGTAAAACACTTTCTTACTTAAGTCGTTGGTCCCGGGGAGGGGAGGGGGAGGGGGTTGTTGAGCAACAATTGCCAACTTTTGGGTAAAATGAACTTCAAAATAAATTGGTCTGTGTTTTAGATAACGACTGCTGTTCAATACACAGGGAAAAACAAAGACGGACAGATAGACGGGCAGCGAGGCAGATAGACTGGCAGACAGACACACAGACACAGACCGACAAACACACACAGGCAGATATAGAGAGAGTGGGGGGAGGGGGGGAGAGAGAATGTGTGTGTGTGTGTGTGTGTGCGCGCGTGTGTGTGTGCGCGTGTGTGTATGTTGTGTGGTGAGAGAGAGAGAGAGAGAGAGAGAGAGAGAGAGAGAGAGAGAGAGAGAGAGAAGACAGACAGACAGACAGACAGAAGACAGACAGACAGACAGACAGACACACACACACACACACACACACACACACACACACACACACACACACACACACACACACACAGAAAGACAGAACGTGACAAGAGTATAAGACCCAGCGTCACGAAATCTGTATTAAAGACAACAAACAACATCACATCGTTATTACATTCTCATGATGCAAATCGTGTGCGCTGCTAATCTAATCTTTATTCATTCAACTTCCTTCTCTGCTTCCCTAACTAGACTTGCCTATGCTTACCCACAAGCTGGGCTGTGTTTGTATGCTCCTCAGTGGCGCTGATGCTATGATCCCTCTTTACCAGTTTTCCTTCAAGTGTGTGTGTGTGTGTGTGTGTGTGTGTGTGTGTGTGTGTGTGTGTGTGTGTGTGTGTGGTGTTGTGTGTGTGGGTGAGTGTGTTGTGTGTGTGGTTGTGTGTGTGTGTGTGTGGTGTGTGGTGTGTGTGGTGTGTGGTGTGTGTGTGAGTGTGTGTGTGTGTGTGTGTGTGTGTGTGGGTGTGTTGTGTGTGGTTGGTGTGTGTGTGTTGTAAAGCATTTACAAGCATCTGCAATCTGTGGTCTGGGAGTAACGTCTGGAGAGCAAGAACTTGCGAGATCGCTCCCTCATTCGAACCGAACTTTTAACCCATCACTACACCCTGGTGGTGGTCTGGGTGGTAGTCTTCCGGATGAGACAATAAACTGGGTTCATAAAAAAAAACATGCGCGTTAAAAAAAATTAAAGCAGTAAAAGAACTGCCCTGGCAATTTCCTTAGGAAAAGCATTCTCATACATACAGAAAAAGGTATCAAAAAAATAAAGGAAAAAAAAGAGAGAAAAGTGGCAGAGCTCTTGTGCGATGCGCTCTCTCGATTTACACCCCACCTCAACCCTCCCCCAAAGCAAATGTTGTGGATCGTGGAACTGGACAAAAACAAGGCGAAGTGGTGAGTTCCTTCTTCTTGATTTAACGTCTGTTCACTAAAGTGATATTACACGATATTAGATATTAGAAGTGGTGTGAGTGTGTGTGTGTGTGTGTGTGTGTGTGTGTGTGTGTGTGTGTGTGTGTGTGTGTGTGTGTTGTGTGTGGCGTGTGTGCGTGGTGTGTGTGTGTGTGGTGTGTGTGTGTGGTGTGTGTGTGTGTGTGTGTGAGAGAGAGAGAGAGAGAGAGAGAGAGAGAGAGAGAGAGAGAGAGAGAGAGAGAGAGAGAGAGAGAGAGAGAGAGAGAGAGACATTTATTTATTCTTTTTTTATAGCGAGGATAATGGAGTAAGGACTCATGTGCTTTTTTACATCTAGTCCCCGTGTGTATGCAGTTTTGTAAATCTTGTCATCTGTTTCCACTGGCCTACGATGGCCTACTCTTACGAAAAGCGAAACAGGATTTAATGTGTGCACATGACATTCTGTGTGCGTTCGCACACGGGGCCTCGGTTTGTACTCTCATCCGAAAGACTTTTGGGGAGAGTGGAGTCAGCATTGATGTTAACTCCAGGGGAAAAAAAAACCCTCGACCGAGAATCGAAGTCGGGTCAGCGACTGTTCTGACCACTAGGCTACCCTGGAGAGAGAGAGAGAGAGAGAGAGAGAGAGAGAGAGAGAGAGAGAGAGAGAGAGAGAGAGAGAGGAGAGAGAGAGAGAGACAGAGACAGACAGACAGAGAGACAGAGAGACAGAGAGACAGAGAGAGACAGAGAGAGACAGAGAGAGACAGAGTGAGACAGAGAGAGACAGAGACAGAGACAGAGAGACAGACAGACAGGCAGGTCGGCCGGCAGGCAGGCAGTGACCGAGAGATAGAGATGGAGCAGCAAGAAACGCTGAAATCCATCCATCGAAGCAAACATATCACACACACACACACACACACACACACACACACACACACACACACACACACACACACACACACACACAGAGCCATGGATCTACAGTCTCTAGAAAGAAACCATTTGGGTCGCTTCGAAGGAGTTACGGCAGAACTAAAAACATTGCAGTATAAACTGCTTTAACCTTTCTTTGTTGCAGGCAGCATCTTAAAGAATGAAAAAAAAGTCGCAATACACAAAGACCCCTCCCCCCTCCTCCTGGCATCAACATTACCAGACAAGTGTTATGTGGTACAGTGGTTATTATCGTAAAGTGGACAGGCTCAACGGAGATTAGAACTCCTCCCTTGGTCTGGACACTTCCAGTAGACAAAACCCTTTCTCCTTTCCTTTACTGAGTGGGCTGTCAGTCCACAGACTGCAAATCACGAGCCAAACCATTCCAAATCTGACCATTGCTATTGTCTTTGGGAGCATGGGATTCAGTAAAACAAGTTACAGCTTAATACTGAAAAAAAAACTCAGGCCGTGCTCCTAGAGACCAAACATACCCCCCCCCCCCCCCCCTCCATCACAACAACTTCAATTGATTTTAGCAGTACATCAGTTTCTCTGCACACCTCTGTGAAATATCTAGGTGTTGCTATTGACAACACACTCTATGCAAAATTTCATCCCCCAGACCTGTCAGTCATGCAACTATCAGTTACTGTGTATTTGAGCAATTCGCAAGTAACTGTCTACTGAAGCAGTATTCAAGCTTGTCACATTTCTGATTCTTTCTCGACTGGACTACGGTCATTCACTTTTGGCTGATCTGTCAGCATCATATATCCACTCCCTTCAACTATTCAAAACTCTGCAGCTCGACTTGTCCTCAAAAAGAAAAAACCGAACACATCACTCCTCTCTTGCGATCTCTTCACTGGCTACCTGTCGCACAGAGAGTAAACTACAAGATCAGCATCCTCTGTTACAAATGTCCACACAAGACTGCACCTTCCTCTCTCTGTGACTGTCTTCACCTATACGCTTCTTCCCGTTCCCTCCGTTCTGCTGCTGACACCATGTGCTTACAAATACCCAGATTCCAACAATCCACTGTCGGCCATTGTTCTTTCACTATTCCTGGTCTATCTATCTAGAATGACCTCACTCTCTCCCTTCGCCCAAATCCTTCATTTGACACTTTCAAATCCAACTTAAAGACACACTTATTTTCTACCTAGGATCTTCCTCCATCATTACACCCTATATCTGTCCCTTCTTTCTATCAACTTCCTCAATCTCCACTACCTTGCCTTAGCGCGTTACTCTGTGTGTCACTCTGTGTGTGTGTGTGTGTGTGTGTGTGTGCGCGCGCGTGTGTCTGTGTAAATATTTAGTTTATTAATCTTATCTGTGAACGGTTGGATGCGCGTGAATGCTTTGAATGCAAGTGCTTTGATTTGTTTGCTTTTTAAGATTCAGCGCTATATAAATTCTATGTATTATGATGATGATGATGATGAAATCAACAAGATTTTCGCAGGAAAGTTTGAGGTACACGTTTTACGCTCGCAGTCACGGCTGACTTTTTAAATGTGCAACATCTCTTTATTACCTTATTTCGAGTCGCGTTTTCATGTGTGTCGGTAGCGATGATTTTCTGAGCAGTTCAGTCCAGTCACTCTTTGGCTGGGATCGCTCGCGCAATTGAACATTTCAATACAGTTAGCGACAAGCAATCCAATAAGCCACACCGCAGACAAACCCTTAGCACAGATATCCACTAGAAAGGAAACTAAGAAGAAGCATACGACAGAAGACATGGCGAGGACGAGCTCTTAGAACCAGGGGTGAGAGGAGGGGGAACACTACTGTGCACACCATCCCGGACACAAGGAGGAAAAGACCACGTCCATGGACTGTATACATGTACAACACTCCCCATCACCGTACCTTAATCAAAAAGCACATGCATACACATACGTATCTCACACAGCTGTTTGGCGGTGGTGGTTGGGGGGTTGGGTTATTGATACAGTCCATAAACCGGACAACTCCGCTGGGACTCTGATATACTCAAAGAAAGAAAGGTTCCGTTGAAAGTCAGGATTGTTTGCACTCTCTGGCTGTCTGTCGCTATGGTCTTCTTCTCGGCTTTTTTGTTTGTTTGCTTTTCGTATGTTTGTTGCTGTTGCTGTTGTTGGTTTTTTGGTTTCTTTTTTTTCTTTCGGAGGTGGGGGGTGGGTGCCAGAGCTGCCTCATTTTCTGTAACGTCACTGTCCTACAGTTATCACTCCACTCATTTTAATCTCTCCGCCCTAGCCATACCCTCATCTCGTCATAAATCCACAGGGAGCTTGTCAATGTCAGGCCATCGTGGGGCCACCAGCCAGAGGGACCCTGCACTGGGGTTGGGTCAGTTTGGTGGTCTTCAGTGGTGGTTGTTTTGACCTAACATGCCCAGGAGATACCCATCTACTTAGCCCCCTACTGATGACAGTAACAGCTTAGTCCTGAAGCAGGTTTGAGTGCGACGTCCACCCAGGGTGGCGACCACTACAACGTCCCTCCGACGACCCTCACCCAGGAACCTCCAAACCAGAGGGCTTTGACGCCAAACTCTCTTCGGGGAGAAATGTGCATGGAAAACCGAAACTTGGGTCACCATGAGACCGGAGCAGCCGAAACCACTGAAGCAGAGAGAACTTTATTGCAGTGTGGATGGGATGAGGATGATGTAGTGATGCTGCTAACAATAATCTGCATGCCTTTTAGCCTCACATAATTATACCGTCATGGTTACGAGGTTCGACCCTGGTGACGCAACAACAGTCACTTCTCATCCCCCCCTTTCCTCCTTGTCCTCCCTTCAAAGAGTTCAGCACCGGTGTCCGGGCCATGAACCACCCCCCTCCCCCTGACAATTTCTCCCCTGGCCCTCCCTCCCTGCCTCCCCCTTGACAGTTTCTCCCCTTCTCTTCTGCCTCATTGATTTTCTGCCTGTCTTCTTTGTGGGATGACCCCCCAATGACTTCATGTCCCCCGGAACACCCTCTTCTGTCCCAGTGTAACCTCTGAAAAAAACATCTTTTGTCTGAAGAGGGGGGTGGGGGGAGGGGGGATGGAAGATATTTATTGTGCTGGCTGGCTCTATGCTTTTTAACTGTGGTTATCAGTGTGTGTGTGTGTGTGTGTGTGTGTGTGTGTGTGTGTGTGTGTGTGTGTGTGTGTGTGTGTGTGTGTGTTTTCATTCCTCGGGTTAGAGCTCCTGTGAGGTTTTGTGAATGCAACCTTTTTTTGACCATCATTAAGGTAACAGCATTTTGACTTTGGGGAGGATATCTAGATATGACAGCACTTGTGCGTGTACTTAAAAAAAAGGCCATCCGTTCACACTGGCACGCAAACAGCCTACTCTTCCAAAAGGTGGAACTGGTGTACGCAAGATGTTCTGCGAGCGTTTATACACGGGACCTCATTTTATTGTCTCATACGAATGATTTTTTCTGAAAATTTTAAGAAATACTGGGGGAAAAAAAGCACGTATAGATATATATAAAACACACACACACACACGCACGCACGCACGCACGCACGCACGCACGCAGCACGCACGCACGCACGCACGCACCACACACACACACAACACACACACACACACACACGCGCACGCACGCACGCACGCTCGTTCGCTCGCTCAGAGAGAGAGAGAGAGAGAGAGAGAGAGAGAGAGAGAGAGAGAGGAGAGAGAGAGAGAGAGAGGAGAGAGAGAGAGGAGAGAGAGAGAGAGATGAGAGAACAAATAAATTCAGAACGTGCCATTGGCTTGAACTTCTATGCAGCAATCGCCACAAAGTCCCCCTCATGGAAACTCACATCTTCCTTTTACCTTACACCTGGTGATGGATTCCATCCATCCCACAGGCTACCAAGAGAAAAATGCACGATGTTGTCCAGTCTCTCAGATTTCCTAACCGAAATTGCTTGTGGCCTCTTTTGTGTTGATTGCTTAAACGTGTGACATCCTTAGCTTGATGATGTATGCACTGATGGTGTAATATCAATGTTGTCTGGACACGATGTCATTGCCATAAGCTTGTATGTTATGCTTGAACTGTGTCCAGAATACTTCGGACTGTTTTCTTCATTCTGATTGCATGTGCTTTGTCAGGATGTTAGAGTTTTTGGAGCTTCTTGACTACTCTTGTACTCTCTAGTTTTTTTACCAGTGATTAAAAGAAGTCGTTTCTTAATACTTTTTGAGCGGAGTCTAAATGTCATCATCACAAGGTCATGATCGCTTCCTATGTTAGCTCCTGGTCTTTGCAATATTGACACTCGATTGGAAGCGTTGTTTGACCATGGTATAGTCAATCTGATTGAGGTGATTTCCTCTTAGGCTGTGCTATGTCCAACGTCTAGATGGTTTGTGTGGACCATATGTGTTCACCACCTTCAGGTTGTTAAGACTGGCAAATTCTATGAGCCTCAAGCCTCTTTCATTGGTCTCAGGGTTGCAATAACTTCCACATATCCCCTTCCAATTCTTGCTCGCCTCTACTCCTATTTTTGCATTCCAGTCACCTTGAACTACAATGGTGTCTTTCTTTGACATCTGGTCTATGACCTCTTGTAGTTGATCATAGAAATCTTCAACATCTCGTCATCATAGTCTGTTGTTGGAGCTTATGTTTGTATGATGGTGATGTTAAAAGGTGCAGCCCTCAGACGGATGGTAATGAGTCAGCTGGAGACTGGTCGACACCCCATGATGGTATTCGCAGTGTCTTTGTGGATGAGGAATCTAACTCCATGTTCATGTCTGTCTTCACTGCCACTGAAGTAGAGTTTGTGGCCTTCAGGGGTAGAGGTTTCTCAAAAATTTTCCAGCCTATCTCACAGAGTCCAAGGATGTTCCATCTGAGCTTATGATGATGAGAATTAGATCCGCCTCAAAATAATAAGAAACAGGGCAATTTAAGAATAAAGTTCAATCTCAACCGACTAAAGGACCCAATCGTAGCAGAAAATTTTAAAGCTACTATAGGAGGAAAATTTGCCCCACTACTTGTTCTCAACAACCAGGACACTGAAGTAGACACTGTGATTAACAGCTTTAACACTTTGGTGACTGAAACAGCTTGCAACATCCTCGGCAAACACCGGCCAACCAAAAAGCCCTAGGTTACAGAAGACATACTGAAGCTGTGCGACAAACGCAGAGAACTGAAGCAAAGGAAGAAAAAGGCAGAGGGTGCAATATTATACAGAGAAACCAACCAACAAGTTAAAAAAAAAAAATAGGGATGAGAAAAGCAAAGGAGACATGGATCAAAGAGCAATGCAAAGCTATCAGAGAAAATCTGCAGAAAAACAACAGCAAGCATACCAGCTTGTGAAAGATCTGAAAAGCTCAAAACAAGGGAGAACCACTACCATCCAAGATGAAGCAGGGAAATGTCTCCCTGAAGATCAAGATATTTTAAAGAGGTGGACTGAGTACTGCTCTGAGCTGTACACTCACACAACAATAGGAGACCCCAAGGTGCTAGATTTCTCCCCACCAGTCAACAACAGCAGCTACCCCATCCTTCCGGAAAAAGTTGAAAGTGCAATAAAATCACTAAAAAGAGGGAAGTCAGCAGGAGTGGACAACACTCCATCAGAACTGGTCCAGGCAGGAGGACAGACCATGATAGAGGTGTTACTATCTGCAATAAGATCTGGGAGACAGGGGAGTGGCCAACACCTTGGACACAGTCCCTGTTTATCACTCTCCTGAAGAAAGGCAACTTACAACTCTGCCAAAACTACCGTACCATCAGCCTGATCAGTAATCCAAGCAAAGCAATGCAAAGAATCCTCCTGAACAGACTAAAGCCTCCAAAGAAGAGCAAGCAGGGTTCAGAGCAGGACGGAACACAACTGAACAAATTTTCAATCTTAAAATACTCTGTGAGAAATACTTGCAACACCAACAAGATCTTTACCACGTCTTTGTGGACTTTAAGAAGACATTCAACAGAGTCTGGCATGCAGCTCTGTGGGCTACCATGAAGTTGTATAATATCAATGCCAACCCAATCAGGGCCATAGAATGCCTGTATAACAAGGCAACCAGCGCAGTCTTCTGTAACAACAACATAGGAGATCGATTCCGAACCACAATTGGAGTACGCCAAGGATGCCTGCTCTCTCCCACCCTCTTCAAAATCTTCTTAGAAATAATAATGGCTGATGCACTTGAAAATCATGAGGGAACAGTCAGCATTGGAGGCAGAACAATCACAAACTTGCGTTTTGCCGATGACATCGACGCCTAGCTGGAGAAGAACAAGAGCTAGTCAGCCTGGTAAATCACCTTGATGAAGCCTCATCAGCATATGGCATGCAAATCAGTGCAGAAAAAACCCAGCTGATGACAAATAGTGCCAATGGCATTAGCAATGACGTAATCATAGATGGTAAGAAAATCGGGACCGTACATTGCTTCAAATATCTGGGAGCGATAGTATCAGATGAAGGATCAAAACCTGTAATTCTCTCCAGAATAGCCCAGACCACAGCTGCAATGACCAAACTTAAAGTCCTCTGGAATGATACGAACATAGCCATCAGCTTCAAGATCAGATTGATGCGTTCCCTGATCATGTTCATATTTTTGTACGTATGTGAAACATGGATCATAACAGCAGACACTGAAAGAAGGATACAGGCAATGGAAATGAGATGCTTTTGCAAACTTCTTGGCATTTCATACAGAGATCATATCACTAATGAAGAAGCGAACGCTAGAATAAAGAACGCCATTAGTCCATATGAAGAGTTCCTAACTGCAGTGAAAAAACCGCAAGCTATAGTGGTACGGGCACGTCACACAGTCTTCTGGACTGGCCAAGATAGTCTTACAGGGAACAGTAAGGGGAGGGAGACGAAGAGGCAGACAGAGGAAATGATGGGAAGACAACATCAGAGAGTGGACAGGCCTTGGATGGAACGACCTGCTACGAGGGTGGAGGACCGTGGGGAGTGGAGGAGGCTGGTTGCAGAATCTTCAGTTGTGCCCCCACGGTCCACGGGACTACGGGACAGGTAAAGGTGAAGAAAAAGAAGTCGTTAATCTCTACATAAGTCGTCAAAAGCTTTAATAAGAAGCCCTCGATGCAGAAGAAAAGAATGATGAAGCATGTGAATGAGTGATAATGAACTTAGCTTGTGATTGGAGAGTGTTATCCCAGAGGTAGCTATAGATCTAGAGCTACTGTTTTTGTTGACAGAATTCTCTAAGTTGGTGGTTGCGTTTTCGTTGTAACGGCTGTTTGGAAAATGGACAATGTTTGGAGATATTCATTGGTGGAATTTAGAAGTAAAGTTTGTTTCCCAAGTCGCTATGTGGTCTGGATGTAATTCACTGAAGGATAGCAGCCAATTTTTGACATTTTATCAAGCATTCTACTTCTGCTAGAGTAGTTTCTCAAAGAAAAAGTTCGCTAGTCAAGACCCTTGCAATACTCTGCCTCACACCAAGTTTTTCCTCTTCTCTCCAGTGAGCAGGGTTTTCAGGCAGCATAATTTGCAGTTTCCTATCTAAAGTAACTGTTTCTCCACGCATCATATCGCAACAGGCGTTAAACGTTAGGCAAAAGAGTGCTTACACAGGTGCCTCAATATAACAAACATTTAGCAAAGAATCTAGTGTTTTAGTGTTTCATGGTTGGTATAATCCCGATTCGGTCTATATCAAAAGTGCGCAATAATGAAAAGTAAACCACAAAAAAGACAGTTTACGAGACAAATACATGTCAATGGAATCTACTTCTACCAAAAGTTGGCTATACATATGCGGTTGGTTAGTGATCTGAGGATGCGGACTTGTATTGCCACTTAGCTCTCCACTTGAGAGATCTTTCCCCCTGGAGCTAACAATAGATGTAATTCCTTTCCCCGGCAAGTCGTTTGTATGTCACCTGCCCAGAGACAAAATAAAGACCGTGTTGCATCTCCTGTTTCTTCCTGTAACTTCCACAAAAAAGTAAGTCATGCACATCATTCATAAAGATGTTTTTATGCAGTGTGTCTGAGGCGAGTTGAACCTAGCAGAGCCCATACTTCTGCAGGTCGTGCATTATAAAGCTGGGCATATCTATACCCTCCACATCACCACCTTTACCAGGAAAGATAATGAGTTTTTAACCTGTGCACAAGACCTTGAAGGAAGGTCTGTCTCATTTTTTTTATATCTTGATCTTATCCCTGATAAGGGCGGGAACTGGATGTAAAAAAGCTCATGAGTGCTTCTTTTTCTATCATACCTTGATTGCTGATAGCTGCCTCCAGGTCTGCATTGAAATGTACCATAAGGCGGGTTACACTTCCATGAACTTCGTATAGAAAGTAACAAAAACTTGTTTCCTCCACTACTGTATTCTGAATAATATAACACTTGGTCATGTGGGGAATTTTATCTGTTGTAGATCCAAGAGTGGGCCATTTATTGTGTCCAACTTCTCTTGCCTGTGCTTGCACTGTATGTTTATGGCAATGTTGGCGTTATTATCTAGCTAAGACTGACGACTTGGCTGGATACAAACCTATGACCTTCTCTGCATCCTTTCACTAGGATCCCCAAACATAAGTCACACGATTCATTAGGTGTATATTTTCTCTTATTCATATTTTGGGTTTTTTGGGAAACACATATTTTGAGTATAGTCTAGTTCCTTTCTCTTTTTCTCATCATCTTTCGATGGCAACTTTAACAGGCTGCAAGAATTTAAAATCTTTTATGTGAATGCGAGTGACACTTCTAAATGAAAAAAAGTGTTTTGCTGTGGATACAGGTTCAATCACCGTGGAGATCTTTAACAGGCTCATCCCGAAGCCGACACTCAAGTCAGGTCACACCAAAGGCAGAGTCCTTGTTCAATATGGCATCAAGTGTTGTCAATGAAAGAGATTGTTTGCTAGAGTGTTTATTCGTTTTAAATTGAATCTATGATAGGCCTAACCCACGTTCAAAATAATGGAAAAGTGACTACCCTCCACTACTATTTTCTAAATGATATAAAACTAGATTTCGGTTAGTTTGTGTCTGGAATTTCCTGATCCATGACAGGTTCCTGTATATGATGTTGTTTCTGGTAACTTTTATGACTTGAATTTACTTTACTCGTGCAAATGTTCTACATTATTATCATCGTTAACATGGCAAATCGTTATATATCATCTTCCCGGGGCAGCTTCAAAAATAAGGCTGTTACCATTTTCAGGGATTAGTTGAGCTACTGTTTCGATAGTTAACATCCAGCCTAAGGGCTATATACATCTAAGACCTCTGATTCTTCCCAATGAAGCCAGAGCACAAAGCGTTATGCTGCTACGAAACTTGAGGAAGCACAAAAGACGAACATGTCCCAGGATGTTGCATTCAAAGACAAAATTCAAGAAGGGGTTACACTTGTTCACAAATTCTCTTGTGGAGAGAGAGAGAGAGAGAGAGAGAGAGAGAGAAGAGAGAGGAGAGAGAGAGAGAGGAGAGAGAGAGAGGAGAAGAGAGAGAGAGGGAGAGGGGAAGAGAGAGCTTTTAGTATGCTCTGGAACACAGTTCCATGTTTGTTTTCTTTTCTTTTGGCATAAATCATATCGAAGTTTGGAATTTTTTGTTGAACTGATACCAATATCTGAAACACACACAACACCACACACACACACACACACACACACACACACACACACACACACACACACATACATACATACATACATACATACATACATACATACATACATACACACTTAACTGTCAAAACAGCAATTCAGCACTTGACCCCCCAAAAAGTCTAAAAAGAACAAAGCAAACAAAAAACTTCCCAATAAAGAGCCCAACAGCACCAAACAAACAGGCAGGAGAAAAAAGAGGAACCCCCCCCCCCCCCCCCCCAACTCAGCGGCAACAACAAAACCCCGCCACAAACTTGAAAAAAAGGGAGGGAGGGGGGAGAAAAGAAAGTTACAATCCCCCTCCCAGTGCCAACGACAGGACTTCAACCAATCTCCCCCCTCCCCATTGACGCTCCTGACCCAGTGCCGTCTATAAATAGCCAGGTTTCCACTGGCGGCAGCTAGCGGAGGTCGATAAAGCGAAACAAACAAAACGCGCGTGACGATCATACGGTGCTTCTAACGGTCAGGTCACGCCGCTCTCCATACACGGTGACCTGCCCGCCGCGCCGGCTAACACTGCACACACGCACGCACGCACGTACACACACACACACACACACACACACACACACACACACACACACACATGTGCAACATTCACAATGTCAGGTGGCAGATTGCCGACAAGGACCAGACGACGATATAAATTGACGACGACGACGACCGAGTGGGCTCAACATTTCTTTTCTTTTTTAAAAATATTTTTCCTCCACCCCCTTTCTTCTTTATTCTCCTTCCTTAGTCCCTCTTCGCTTTCTCGGGCTTCAAGTTGAGCCTTAGCTGTTCGTAGTGAAACTTCTCTTCTCGTCGTCTCCTTCTGTGTGTGTGTGTGTGTCAGAGATATTAGTGTCAGCCATTTTCTCGGCTGGATTGCGAGGTGGACTGGGTGTCAACAAGGGTGGCAGGAAGCAGCGCTGTGAAACTTTGCCTGTCAGCCCTCCCTGTCCCCTGGCAACGCCTAAATAACAAGCCACTGTTCCGAGGTACGTCTCCCAGTGAGTGCTTTTTCTTCCCTTCTTTTCTCCTTTTTTTCCTTGTTGGCCCCACTCTTCTTCTTATCCCCTCTTTCCTCTCCTCCCCACCCTTTCTCAGCCAGACAAGTGGGAATCGTGAGAAAGCTTTCATGGAGCATCCCCCCTCCCCTACCTTCCTTCCTCAAAAAAGATCTTCCTCCTCGTTCATCCCCACCCCCCACCCTCTTTGGCTACGGCTGTTTTTGCCCCAGGAAAGATGTACAGGTGGTGGCAGGGATGTACAGACACTGTGATATTGTGTTGGCAGTGTGTGTGTGATTACCATACGGCCAAAACGGATGAAACACCTGTGTCAACATCGTCGTTCTTGTCAACAAGCTTCTGATCATCAGATCTCCGTGTTTTTTTTTTTTGTTGTTTTTTTTAATCTGTGTGATGGCGTGATACTGAAACTTTCAGAAGTGGGATGTAGAAGAAAAAAACTTCAAGTGTGCTGTATCAACTTTTATTTTTCCTTGAGGAGGGTCCCACATGGCTTACACACGGGGCAGTCTTGTAAGAACAAAAAGGCTTTTCAAATCAGAATGAATGAACCATGTGTTTTCTTGGAGTGTTCTGGCATCGTCCTACCTTGAGGCAAACCTAGCTGGAGCAATAACCTTGTCAAATGCCTGTGTAGAGAGGAGGTGTTTTAAAAAACTTTTTTACTGAGTGTTTATGCATCCTCTGACGTTTGTATGAAAGAAAATCTATAATAACTAAGAAAGTCTATCCAAAACAAAAGTTTGTCATATGAAAGTGTATCGATAATATGTTCACTTATGCTGATACCCTGTTGCCTCTCACAGGGGACTGTCTGACTGGGGCATTTGAAAGGGACATGTGCTGAAACGTGCATATATTTATTTATTATATACCTATATCACTATCAAGACGCGTGTGCTGCTTTCACATGTCAAACTGCTGACACCAACGTGATCTTATCAGGCATGCCAATGTAACGTGATCTTACACAATCGAGTCACCTGATCTGGGCCAGACAGCGTTTCTGTAGCTCTTCGCACAAAACATGCTGAATCATTTACCATTCTTTTATGCAACACGACAGGCATATATTTTGTGGACACACATACATCAGATTTCTTTCACATGCCCCTTTTGACATATGTTAGGAAAAATCTTGAAAAAAAAGGATAAAGGCAATAGATGTGTGCCTAAATGGCTGACAGAAATCTAATCTGCCTGCCTGTTAGGCTGGAGGCAGGTGGAAGGGCTTGAAGAGGGCTTGAATTCAGACGTTTACATTTCAAACTGTCAGCCTTCATACTTCCATACAGTCTTCATAACTATATGACAGGTATCTATTCAGCTGGCACAAGGCACAGACACAGAGCAGGGCCTCGAAAGTTGTATCGAGACAAATGAGTGAGCCTTGCATACAATTGCATAAGGGTTTACTCTTATCATTTCAAAAGGGAAAACTCCCACCTACTATTCTGTGCAGGGGAGAAGGAAAACGCTTGATGAGGAATCTGTGAAGGGTACAATGTAACATCTGGCAGCAAACAGTTTTCCCAGGACGAAAATGTTATTCTGCTCTTCTTTCTTCTTTCTTTCTAGCTCCCCATGAGTATGAGCAGAGTTGCTGACTGTCATTATCGTAAACAAGCACCCGGGTCATTCAAATAAGCAGCATAATGGTTCTAACCTCCTAGGCCTTACCAGCACAGAATCTCTCATACAGCACCAAACTGCTGAGTTCTTAGACACCAAGGTGTGGCAGCACTGGTGCAGTATCCTGAACATGGAATGTGGCCATCAAAAACGCAGTTTGAGAGTTTAAAACTACTTCTAGGAGAACATTAACACAACTTTACTTGAAGAGAAGAGCTTAGCTTATGATATAAACTACAAATCTATACACATGGTGAGAGAGATAGAGGTTATTTGAACTACACAACTATACTTGAAGAGAGAGAGAGAGCTTATATGAAACTCCACATCTATACACATGGTGAAAGAGAGCTTATATGAACTATATATCTATACACGTGGTGAGAGAGAGCTTATATGAACTATACATTTATACACGTGGTGAGAGAGAGCTTATATGAACTATACATCTATACACGTGGTGAGAAAGAAAGAGAGAGCTTACATGAACTACACAACTATACTTAAAGAGAGAGAGAGCTTACATGAACTACACATCTATACCTGAAGAGAGAGAGCGAGAGAGCGAGCTTATATGAACTACACAACTCTACCTGAAGAAAGAAACTTCTATGAACTACACAGCTACACATGAAGAGAGAGAGAGCTATTGTGAACTACACACCTATACACGTGGGGAGAGAGAGAGGGGGGGGGTAATATGACACAGACTTCCAAAAACGAAGAGAGGAGGCAGAAAAACAAAAAGAAAGGAGAGAGGGGGAAGGGCATAGAGAGGGAGACAGACGGAGAGAGAATATTACCTTCAACTATCACTGTTGTGGACACAGGAGTTTGCAAAGCCACAATCAATAGAAAGAGAGATGGGGGTGTTGGGGAGGGGAAGGAGGAGAAACCATGAAGAGAGTAGACAAAGGGAAAAAGAGAGAAAAGAGGCAGGCTAAAGGATAATACATAAAAAGAGGGAGGGGGGGGGGGGGTCACAGAGACCAGCATAAAGTACTTCAAACCTTAATAGTTAAAAAAAAAAACAAATCAACACAAAATACAAATCAATAGATTCACCACCAACTAAAAAGAAAATGAAGCGTAGCGTGTTGAGGGGAAGAAAAAGACACTTTTCACCTGACACTACGATCATCTGACTTCTTGCCAGCCTCAACCCCTTATGCTAAGCCTGTCCTTGTCTAGTTCAGCAAAAAATGAACATCTGCTGAACAGTGTCCTTCATCACTGCAGGCATTTTTTCCACACAAGTCTGTCAGCACGTTTTCTTTTCATCTTACTCAGTGTTGTGTAGAAAGGCCATCCAGAATAATGCTGCTATTGCTCACTGTACGTACACTGGTGGATGGACATTCCTTCACAGACATCATCTCTTTCACTCATCGGATCTGGACTAGACACACACAAGAAAGACAAACAGCTCAAGAAAGAGGACAAAACAAAACCAAAAAAAGAGGCATACAACAGCCGCCACCCCCCCCCCCACCCCCCCCCCCTTCCGCCAAATCCCTCCTTTCTCGGTCAAACAAAATAAGAGTCTGTGTTACCCGTTCTTTGAATGGAAAGAGCAGAAAATGAAAAAGCAGGAGAAATAAATTTAGGTGTGTATTTTCTTCATTTTTTCCCTCTGTGTGTGTGGGTGGGTGGGGGTGGGGGTGGGGTGGGGTATGTGGGCGCTCGCGCGCAGTGAGGTCCATTTTTATTTCCAAGCCTTCTGCCTCTCTGGGTTTCTCTCAGTTTTGCCGGAATATGGCGTCAGGAATTACGTAACTCAGGTCGATAAATTAGCTGTCTGCAAGACAGAATCTGTGTGTGTGTGTGTGTGTGTGTGTGTGTGTGTGTGTGTGTGTGTGTGTGTGTGTGTGTGTGTGTGTGTGTGTGTTGTGTGCGTGTGAGCACTTGCACATATGTATGCAGGACAGTGTGCAAAAACCAGCTTGGCTTTCTTTCTCCTTTTCACACACACACACACACACACACACACACACACACACACACACACACACACACACACACACACACACACACACCTTTTCTAGTTCTTTACCACTCTTTCTTCGTTTCCTCGCCTTCTATCTTTTTTTTTTCCCTTTTTTTCTCCCCCCCCCCCCTCCAACCGATGATATGGTTGGTGTTGGTGCAGCAGACGACATTCTCCACACAAGCAGTCAGTAGGTCAGGGGGCACAGACTACCCAATCAATCAACAGACGTGGCCCTTTCCTTCAGTTGACGATAACATCTCATACCCCACAACTAGCTAACTCCGCGGCAAGCTCGCTGCTTTTTAAGTGCCCCGATAGTCTACCCCTTCAACTTTTAAGACACACAAAAGCCACCAAGACCAACACCCAAAAACCCCTACAACCCTGCCTCTTTTCACCTATTATCTTCTATCGGATTTGCCTACTTTGAAACCAACAAAACGAAAAAAAAAAAAAAAAAAAAAAGCAGGATGTGAGATATAGAACTTGCTAAATCTGCAGCCTGTATGAAATGATTCAGGGAAGAGTGTACTAGAAAAGGAGCTGGAAGAAGGTGTGTTGGTAACTGGTGAAAAGCGGACCGTGTAGGACTTTAAAGGAATCAAATCTCACCCGTGATAGACTGAAAAGAAAACTTGTCTAGTCACTTAGACTACCTTTTCTCCTTTTTGTGAGGAAGCAGGTTGGGGAGCTCCCTGTAGGAGCAAGGGCCCTCGCCAGCGCATGCCCTGCACTACCGCACCCACCATGGGCATGCAGGGGAATGTGACTCGTCAAAGTCTCCCAAATAAAATAGTGCAAGAGTGGGGTCTTTACAAAAAAGTTAAAAACCTACTAGTGGAATACTAGAATGATTTCTCCTCCAAGTCAGCAAGATATTACCGTCCCATAATAATACTGTTTGCCGGCGATATACTGAATGCTTTTGGGCAGGGGATTGTCCAACACAGCCTCCTGGCAAATACACGCTTAAAAACAAAGTTTCATCTCATGTGACAGTAGCTCTACGCTCTCCTTCATCAAGGAAAAGTCTACCTTGAAGAAACAATGAAAGAAAGAGATAGAAACAGAGAAAGAAAGGAAAGAAGCCTCAAGCTTACAGTTTTGGGGTGTTTTTTTTTTTTTTTTTTATATCTACAATACAGTGCAAGAGATAAAAAGAAACTGTTGACCTAACTTACCAGCTGGATTGTGGAGAGTTTTTGCGACGTAACATGCTTAGTAAAGCTAACCGGATTGTGCAGAGGATTTGACCACCAAGTTTTTGTTTGTTCTCAACATGTTCTACACAAAAGATCTGCGGCAAAGCCAACAACTCGTTATTCCTGGATCATTGTAGCCACACACACACACACACACACACACACACACACACACACACACACACACACACACACACACACACAAGCTAGCATCAACACTCCCATCTGGTTACATCATCAGTAGGGCAAGGTGACAATTCGTGTGTCCTGGACTTTTACAAGTTACAGTGCTGTGTAATGCTCTTCACAACGTGTTAAAACAACAGTATTGTGTGTAATGATAAAAAATGTGTGTGTTGTTGTTCCTTATTGCTAGTTTACTACTCATTCATTTAATTTCTATTCGTTTAGTCAATTTAGTCATTTTCTAGTTGGAATCTGCCAGGACCATCAAACTGTGTACTTACGCTGGATTAAATCCTTGTCAAGTGGTGTGTGTGTGCGAGAGAGAACCAGTCACAACTGTATTCTGCTCGGGAGCATACCCAGCGAGGTCATCTGCAGGTTTGTGCACCTCTCTCTCTGTCTCCCTCTGTCTCTGTCTCTCTCTCTGTCTCTCTCTTCTCTCTGTCTCCCTCTGTCTCCCTCTCTCTCTTGTCTCTCTCTCCCTCCCCTCCCTCCCTCTCTCCCTCCCCTATGTCTGTCTCTGTGTTTCTCTGTCTTTGTCTCTCTCTGTTTCTCTCTGTCTGTATGTCTGTCTGTCTGCCTGCCTGCCTGTCTGTCTGTCTGTCTGCCTGTCTCTCTCTCTCGCTGTGTTTCTCTTCTGTCTCTGTGGAGAGAATCTGTGTGTGTGTGTGTGTGTGTGTGTGTGTGTGTGTGTGTGTGTGTGTGTGTGTGTGTGTGTGTTGTGTGTGTGTGTGTGTGTACCAATACTTAAGTGAAAACATAGAATCTTTGCTACATAACAGAGAAACACATCGCCATTGCTATACAGCCTTCTGCCCACCCTCCCCGCCCCCAACGTATTTCTTCCAATCTTACCTGGGATACTCTATAACTATAATTATTTCACAGAGATTGACCTCTGGCTGGTTTTCTTCAGCTGTCGAATGAGTTGATCAATGTCAGCATTGAATAAACTAGAATGTTTTTGTATGTAGAGAGTCTGACAAGTTGTATTTGTGTTACAGTTTTTGTATGCAGAAAGTTTGTAAGGTTGTAGCATTTCTGTCTACAGTTTCTTGTGTATTTTCAGTTTGTAAATTTGTGTGTTTTTGTGTTTTAGTTGGAAACATTAAACTGTTCTCGTATTGTATACACGTGGTTTGTAAAGTTCTATAGTTTGTGCCATAATCAAATTCACGACACAGTTCTTGTGTGTATACACTTTGTAAAGTAGTATTTTTTGTGTCATAAGGGAATATATTAAACTGCACTTGTATGTGAGCAGTTTGTAGAATGATTAGGTTTGCGCACCTATCTGGTTGTTTGGTGTTCTCTTCTTCTATATCCCTACAGTGCTGCACTATGTAAACACGATTTGTCATCAGTATCATTACCCTCGTCGCCATCGCCATCACCATTATCATCAACGCTATCGTCATGATGATGATGATGATAATCATCATCATCAGTATTACTTGTAATTATTATCATACTTTTATTCATCATCATCATTACTTGCAATCATTACTATTACTGATGATGATACTCGTGATCATGAATTTATTGTTCTTCTTGTTGTTGTTAGCACTGTTGTTCCTATTGTTAGAGATGCTGGAGTCTTTTTTTAAAATTTGCTTTTTGTTTGCTAATCATGATAGCAAAATAAGAAAGACATGACACAGACCTAAGAACACGTCAAGAAGAAAAAACAACAACAATGATAATGACGATGTTACATGGGATAACTTCTATGCCAGCTACTGTAAGAGCCAACTGAGACTGGTTGAATTGAGGGGAGGGGGAGTTGTACAGAGAGAGAGAGAGGAGAGAGAGAGGAGAGAGAGAGAGAGAGAGAGAGAGAGAGAGAGAGAGAGAGAGAGAGAGGATAAGAGTTCACTCACAACACACACGCACGCACGCAGCACGCACGCCGCGCGCGGTGCACACACACACACTCACACAAAAGAAAGAGAGAGAAGAGAGAGAGAGAGAGAGAGAGAGAGAGAGAGAGAGAGAGAGAGAGAGAGAGAGAGAGAGAGAGAGAGAGAGAGAAGAGAGAGAGATTTGAAAGAGAGTAGAGATGGTAGAGAGAGAGACGAAAGAAAGAGATTTTACATACTACGCGTACGCATGCATGTATGCATGCAGAGTAACACACCATGCTTTTATCACTCGTGTGTAAGACGTGCATTTAACACACGCACGCATGCACGCACGCACGACGCAGCACGCACGCACACACACACACACACACACACACACACACACACACACATCTTAGTGGATATCATTGTGGGTAGACAGATATTTAAAATCGATGTTTGTTTTGCTGTGTCAATTAAGTCTGCATGACTTAAATGGCGATAAATATTCTGAATTAAATTCTAACCTCACCATCGACCTCCTCCCTCTTTCCTCTCCATTCTCTCTTCTCTTTCATTCTCTCTCTCACCACACACACCACCATCTCTCCTCTCTCTCCTACATTTCTCTCTCTCTCTCTCTCACACACACACACACACCACACACACACACACACACACACACACACACACCGTCCATCCGTCCGTCCGTCCGTCGTCAGTCCGCACACACCAGCAGAGAGAGAAGCGGATGGCAGGCACGCTGCAGAGACAAGACTCCCCAGCAGAGACAAGAAACGGTCAAATGCAAGGAAATCGATTTTCCAGCATCTCCGTTTCCACCGGCAGCTGCAACTATGGTATACCGTAAGCGTCAAAAATAGACTGTTAGAATTTTCCCGAATGGGAGTGATGCACACAAAAAAAGTACCACACGACAATTTTTTTCTTTACAAAGAAAAAAGAAATTGTGTTGACAGTATTCATGTCATGTTAGAAGAAGTGTTTGTGTTTAGACAGCTCACAGTGTGTGACATCGGTAGTGAAGATTCTGGTGGCGCGGGGGAAATTGCGACACCATAGAACACTACAGAAAATAATTATTCCGATTTATTGGGTTACGGGAACAGGCTGAGGAAGAAGGGTTGGGGGGAGAGGGGAGGTGGATGATTGTTGAATTTCACAAAAGGCTTGTTTTATGGATAGGAGAATTAATGGGAGTGCGCGCGCATACTCTCTCTCTCTCTCTCTCTCTCCTCTCTCTCTCTCTCTCTCTCTCCCCCCCCCTTCCCCCCTCCCCCCCCCCTGTGTGTGTGTGTGTGTGTGTGTGTGTGTGTGTGTGTTGTGTGTGTGTGTGTGTGTGTCGGTGTGTGTGTGTGTGTGTGTGTTGTTCTGTACTGTACTGTATGAGTATTAGGGTGTAAGGGGGTGCGCGCGCGCGCGCGCGTGCGTGCGTGCGTGTGTGTGTAAAGTAAAGTGAAATAAAGTACAGTAAAGTACAGCACAGTACAGTACAGCACAGCACAGCACAGCACAGCACAGTACAGTACAGTACAGTACAGTACAGGTACAGTACAGTACAGTACAGTACAGCCACGTACTGTACTGTACTGTATTTTATAAAATCCTGAAGCAGTCCGTTCTGCAAATAAACCCACTCCAGTCAGAACGCTTCAATCAATTCATTATGGAACAATAATCAAGAACAGGTAACGCTTGAATACTGAAGGGACAGACCAACATGTAGTCTGTGCACCTTATGCTTCATATCAACGACCGCACAGGGCAAACAAAATACTCAGAAAATGAGAGGTCCCCTAACCCACCCCTCTGTCTGTCAAAAAAAAAAAAAAGAGGAAAGACATTCCAGTATTGTATTCTGTATTTTTCCAACACGGTATTCCTTTTATAATGTATTCTTGATTTTTTCTAATATTACATTTTTTCTAATATAGTAATCTTTCTTTTTCTAATGTTGATAAATCCTTTTTTAATATCGAATTTTCAACACAGTGATTTGTTCGTTTCCAGGCATGTTCTTTGCCATTCTATGATTGGCCATCAAGGGATGCTTTAAATAAAATAAGAATAACAACATAGCAGTCACTCAATCGAGTGGTTCACTAGCTTCCAATCATGTACTTAATCATTCTACAATCCTCTTTCATGGGCTGATCAAAGTATCATACTTAGACTCACACTGCATTAGGTTCTACACAGGGAAAGATGGAGGGGAACCACTGAAAAGCATCTCAAACAAAAAATGCATGGCTGCCGATATGGCAAGGTGTTTGAAAACAATCATACAGTGCACCTTCTGAGTAACCCCCAGAGTGTTAAGCTGGGGAACTCCCAACGACAAACAAGAAGAGAAGTCCAACTGTTTTTGCTGTTTCTGCTCCAGACGAAGAATGGAAGGATGGCTACAAAAGTATACCTTTATGCAAACCTCAGAATTGTTTCTTTCAGCACAACACAGAACAATACAAAACAGCCTTACTTGGTATAATACCAGAGCAGAGCAGAGCAGAGCAGAGCAGAGCAGAGCAGAGCAGAGCAGAGCAGAGCAGAGCAGAGCAGAGCAGAGCAGAGCAGAGCAGAAGAGAGAAGACAGACAGACAGACAGACAGACAGACAGACAGACAGACAGACAGACAGGCGAGGCAGGCAGGCAGGCAGGCAGGCACAGGCACAGGCAAGCAGACAGACAGACACAGACTCTGTCAGGAGAGATGAAAATGATTGAAGTTTTCAGGGAAGACGACCTTACCACACAAGACACTGTTCTCGAGGACCTAATCCAATCAAGTTGTTCAGAATCCCTGAAGTCGGAATATGGCTACTCCAATGGTGGACAAAACAGTCGCCTACTGAAAATCTCACCATTGGTGAACCTCGGAGCTGTAGCTGAGGCATGGAAAAATACTGTTCGGCGCCCCACTGACCAAAGAGCCAAACTCGGCCAACATCACCTCGTCAATAAAGTTCCGATGTATTAAGGGATTTATTCATTCGCTCAAATAGTCTGTATATCCTAGTCGACACCTAGTCAAACCTGAAACAGCATCTAAGAAAGAAAAAGCAGGGCTGATGATAACAGTAAAATAAAAAATAATAATAATATATGGGACTTAAATAGCGCTATATCTTGTAAAAACAAATCAAAGCGCTTAAAATACTGCTGATAGAGAGCAGAAAGACTACTGGCTGAAGAGTTTCTGATCATCAACCAGAGTGACAACCATGGCAGATGCAGTGTGTTTACTTCTTTGATGAGGCGACATCAACGTCTTGTCTTGTAGAGCTTTATCAAACAG
Organism: Stramonita haemastoma; assembly: GCA_030674155.1. NCBI lineage: Eukaryota > Metazoa > Mollusca > Gastropoda > Neogastropoda > Muricidae > Stramonita > Stramonita haemastoma. The sequence goes on along the minus strand of CM060346.1, from coordinate 34,909,059 downwards.
GGTCTTTACTGACTATACCCAGATATAGTCTCACGTCATGTTATTTAAATCGATCCCAAATCTTTCAAATTCGCTTGAATACTTGATATTTCCAGGATGATGAATAGGCAGATATAGACACCCGACAGACGCTGTAACCGAGTGGTTAAGACCGTTCGACTTCAATCCCATTGGTCTATGAAGAAGTGGGTGCGAATCTTGGCAGCAGCGTCTGGTGAATTAGGGATGAGGATTTTTACGATCTCCCAGGTTAACTTCAAGAGCAGACCTGATAGTGCCTTAATTCCTTTCGTGTATATACACATGCAGAAGATCAAATATGCATGTTAAAGAAATTTTAATTCATGTCAGCGTTCCGTGAGTTATGTAAACACAAAACTAACCAGCACACATTCCTGCCGTTGAAATGCGGTTGCCTTCATGGTCGTGAAAACGTACGCATTTGCAAAATCTCTCCATTGGTGAACCTTGGAGCTCTAGCAAAAAAACCCAAAAAGAATAAGCACCCACGTGCTTTTTTTACATTCAGTCCCGTCTGCATTTGGTTATGTAAATGTCATCTGTTCCACCGACACACAATAGCCTATTCTTCCGAAAGGCAGAACAAGTTTTAACGTGTGTGCAATACGTTCCACATGTCTAGCAGCAGGTATTTGGTCGTTAAAACGATGATGAGGGTGAAAATGAAAGTAGTGATAAAGAATATAATTATTCTAAAATAATCTGAATATGCACATGACACTGCTAATAATAATTATAATATCTGTATAACTCGATATACACTAGGAATATAAGCTTAGACCACACCAATCACACACACTCACACATACACACACAAACACACAAACACACACACACACACACACACAGAGAGAGAGAGAGAGAGAGAGAGAGAGAGAGAGAGAGAGAGAGAGAGAGAGAGAGAGAGAGAGAGAGAGAGAGAGAGAGAGAGAGAGAGAGAGAGAGAGAGAGAGAGAGCAAAAATTCCTAGTCCTGGGAACTTCCCAGATCAAACAACACAGTGCATATCATTTCTTTAGAATTTTTGCAGATTGAACAAAGTGTTTAGCCTTCTTATTTATTTATCTCATGTATTCGTTTCTCTATTTATTTTTTAATCTATATGTTCAGAAAAAGTGGATTTCAGAGTAGACTTTACCAGGACAAAGTTACCACTCGTCGTCAAAACATACAGTTGCCTTAGGTGCTTCACCTTCACCTATCCCGTAGTCCCGTGGACCGTGGGGGCACAACTGAAGATTTTGCAACCAGCTTCCTCCACTCCCCACGGTCCTCCGCCCTCCGTAGTAGGTCGTTCCATCCAAGGCCTGTCCACTCTCTGATGTCTTTCCATCGTTTCTCTGTCTGCCTCTTTGTCTCCCTCCCTATTTATGAATAAATAAATAAATAAAATCCCCTTACTGTTCCCTGTAAATCTCCAGTATGATCGCGTGACTTGCCCGTACCACATTAACTTGCGTTTTTTCACTGTAGTTAGGGGCTCTTCATATGGACCGATGGCATTCTTTTTCCTAGTTTTCACTTCTTCATTAGTGATGTGATCTTTGTATGAAATGCCAAGCGCTTCAGTATAGATTAAAACGAAAATATACCGGATCCTCAGATCACATTCTTCTTTCTCCATGAGTCGATTTTTTTTGTTACAGTTCAAAACTGTTTTGTTGTTATTACCATATTTACGTAGTCCCATCACCTGCTGGCCGCGAGAAATAACAATAACAATATTAATGTTAAAAAACCTGAAGTTTTAGCCAAACCTGAAAATGGAAAGTTTAAGTGTTATGTAGTTTAAA
>CM060346.1:34882245-34899745 GCA_030674155.1 Stramonita haemastoma | reverse complement strand
CTGTTCATCATATTGAAGACTGCTGTAATGATAACTGTCTATTCTTCATCATATTGAAGACTGCTGTAATGATAACTGTCTATTGTCTGTTCATCATATTGAAGACTGCTGTAATGATAACTGTCTATTGTCTGTTCATCATATTGAAGACTGCTGTAATGATAACTGTCTATTGTCTGTTCATCATATTGAAGACTGCTGTAATGATAAACTGTCTATTGTCTGTTCATCATATTGAAGGCTGCTATAATGATAGCTGTTTATTGTTCATCATATTGAGGGCTGCTATAATAATAGCTGTTTATTGTTCATTATATTGAAGGCTGCTATAATGATAACTGTTTATTGTTCATCATCTTGTCTGTTCATCATCTTGAAGGCTGTTACTATAATAACTGTTTACTGTCCTGTCTGTTGATCATCTCTGCTTTAATAATGTTTGTTCATCATCTATGTGCCGGAGCACGTCCATACCTTGAGGATTTTTATCCTAAACATTAACATTGTTAATTGCTCTTTGGCCGTGAGCAACAATACAAGGAAAAGGGGCGAAGGGGAATAGTAATATGTATTTGAAACACATTCTGTAAATGGTTTAGTGAAGTAACACAATTTCAAGAATTACGAGAATGTATCATATAAAATCCCACTGGATTACATGAAGATACACATTAAAATGACGCACCGATCTCCTTGCACACTTGAACATACACACTACTTATTCACTCATTCACAATTAGCACAATTTAAAAACAGAACATACGACAAAGAACGACATCGTTACCATTACCACAGACAGAGTCTCTTGAGGATTCTGCTGTTGAACCTAGCTGCAGATATGTGGGAAGGAAGTCCTGCAGTGTGTCCTAGCCAGCTCACGTGACATTGATAATGGCGGAGACTGGGTATTTGAAAAGCATTTGGGTGTTATAAGTCTATTGTCCTCGAATTGAGAATGTTGTCGTGCCTTGCCTGTATGACTTGAAACGCTGTTTGGCTCGAAGTCCGACTTCTTCGTTTGTTGTGAATCACTTTATTGGACGTCCAGACCTTTTCTATCGGTATGAGTTTGCTGTTGTTGAAGGCATCACGTTTATTTGCTGGCGGGTCTGTTTCATAGCCATTAAGAGAAGAGGGTGGACAGTGCATTAATATTAAGGCCCCCGATCTTTGATTTGACCAGGAATTGCGTTTTTTCTCTAAATCATACCAAGCTTACTGAATGTGGCCCAGTCTTCTACCTTTACTATGGTCAAGTTCTTCATCAATGCTTGTTTATTTTTGCTGTTGTTTTGTTTAGCGTCTAATTTTTCATCTTTGGGGGGGAGGTGTGTGTATGTGCGCGTGTGTGTGGCGCTGTGGCTGCTGGTGTGCATGCCTGAGTGTGTGCGTGCGTGTGCGTGTGGTGGTGTGTGTGTGTGTGTGTGTGTGTGTGTGTGTGTGTGTGTGTGTGTGTGTGTGTGTGTGTTTTCTTGCTGTTGATGTTTACTGTCAGTGAAGTTTAAACACTGACTCCAATCTTGTCACTGTAAAAACTTGTTGCTAAGTACATCCACACACCAGCATGTTCTTTTTATCTGGCAATGATGATGCAGTCAATACTGATGTGCCGTTCTCTTTCCCATCAAAGACTGCTGTTGCAAGAGCAAACAAGTTCAAACACAACACCCCAGTGTCTGGCAAGAACACATTTTGGGTTTATTTCAAACCTTCTTCAGGCTGAAAGATTGGCCAACTGCTGTTGTTGGTCGCATGTACACTATCTACAGGAGCAGCGATGTCATTCTGTGCCAAGTCATGTCACAACACGCAAAAGGGAAAGACAATCACAGATAGATATCTTACACTACTTCTACAGCTTACTCTGTGGTTGAAATTGTCTTTTGTCACGAACGCGATAAAATAAATATGCAACTGATACCTTTGGTCTTTTACACTCTCAGCTAGAGCTCCCAGGTTCAACAATGGTAAGATCTTGCGTATGCGACCCTATCCCCATCGTTAAGGTAGCCGCGTCCCGACTTCGGGGATGATGTCTAAACACGATACCAGCGTGGATATAATTTTTTAAATCATGTCATCTGTTCCTACCGGCACACAATGGCCTACTCTTCCGAAAAGCGAAAAGGAGTTTATCGTGTCCGCAAGATGTTCTGCGTGCGTTTGCACACGTGCAAGGAATCTCGATTTACGGTCTCAGCTGAAGGACATTCGGGGGTGGGGAGTCGGCGCTGATGCAAACTCCATGGGGAAAAAATCTCCTTGAATGACTGACTCAGGTTGTCGCTCGAACCAGGGCCGTAAAATCGCGGGCACAATCATCCTGGAATACCATATCCTTATTAAAAACTTTTCTGAAAGAGACGTCATGACTGTACAACACAGTATCTTTCTTAGAGCAGCAGTATACTTGGAGCTTATAATTATCTCCCGTTGGCAATAATTATTTTTTAGCAATAGGGAGTAATATATAATGGCAGTCGTTCATGGAAAATAACGTGGTATTTTGCAAGAGAACTGAGTAAATAAACACTGTTATAAAATGTTGATAGTGTTACCCCCCCCCGCAAAAAGAAAAAAGAACACTCCAGAACACTAAACAACCAAGCAACTTGACATTCTAAAACAGTGACAATAACTGCAAATAAAAACGTAATATAGATCTAGAATGTGTAAGCAATGAAAACAAGTGCAGCCAAATTTCAAAATCAAAAGAGTCAGTAAAAAAGTGATAACTGAGAATTAAAGGACAGGACTAAACATGGAAGAAGAGAAAGAAGAAGAAAAAAAGAAGACGACGACGAAGAAGAAGATGATGTGTGTGTGGTGTGTGTGTGCACGTATTCTTTTATTTTGAGGATAATGGAATAAGCACTTATCTGCTTTATTTTATATCCAATCCCCATGTGCATGCAGTTTTGAAAATTTTGTTATCCGTTCCCACCGGCACTCAATGGCCTACGCTTCCCAAAAGCGGAACAGGTTTTGACATGTGTGCAAGATGTTTTGCATGCGTTCGCACTCGGGACCTTGGTTTATAGTCTCATCCGAAGGACCTTTGGGGGAGTGGAGTCGGAACTGATGTTAACTCCAGAGGAAAAATCCTCTTTTGTGTGTGTGTGTACGCGCGCGTGCGTGCGTGTGTGTGTGTGTGCACTTTACTGTGAAAAGTCATTCCCAAACATCAATGTCCAACATCAATGCTCTGCGGTTGTGTGGCCAAAACGATGAGATAAAGCGGTATTATCATAAATGGAGCCTATCAGTTCTGCCACTATCCCCTGCCTTTCACTGAATCTTTAGGGGGCTTAAAAAATAAGCTTATATTGCATTGTCTACATCAGAAGTAAGCATGCTTTTAAAAATGGAAAGGTCGTCAAAGATGAAGCACGTACTCTGGTGTGATTGACAGAAAGTGTTGTATCTGAAATCCGTTACTGCAAAATGACTTACACAATAAATAAAGTGGTATGGTTATTCTGGAAGACTCCTCTTGCGTGTCTGGTCAAACTCACATATTTTTTTCGATATTTCGTTCTCTCTTTAACAGGCTATCATATTCTACTTAGCTAGCTATCTATTTCATTATTACTCTATACGGTTTGTCTATTTGTATATCAAATTTTGTTTGTGTTGTTTATTTCAGCATCAAGTCAGTTCACAGATGACCAAACAATCATGAATATACACTGCCCTTAAATAAGTCCAATATATTATGTATTTCATTCAGAAATTACTCTGTCTTGCTGAACAGTCAAAGAAGTTTAAATTGAGTCGTAAAGAAGTCCGATATCTAATCTATTTTATACTCAACATGACCTGGAATTTTAGCATTGCTGCAGGATTATTCTCATCTAAACCGGAGGGATAAACAGTTCTGTGAGGTGATCCAAGGATTCACTTGCTGCAACAAGCCTTTAGTGCAAGTACGGAAAGAGCACACCACATAAAGTACAAGCTATTTCAGGCAAAAATCTGCAGTGAACCACTCCTTTCTCTGGCTGCGAGATCAAAAGTCTTGTGAAATATGGATGTAAGCAAAGTGCCAGGACCTGTATTAAAATATTGTCATACCCTTTGAAAAGTTATGTTAAGGTTGTCTTCAGCCATGACAAGCTATTAGCATGCCTGCACCCTCCCATACCGGAGAAAACGTTGTTGTGATTTGAATTGTTATGCCGATATTGTCTTCAGTCATGACAAGCTATTAGCATACATGTACCTCCACATAAAGGAGGGGGAAAGCTCCTCTGAAGTCGGAGCATAGCTGCTTTATCATTATGGCGAGATACTGGAAACAGCAACACAGGCAAGCTTTTTGACCAGTGTGTTACGGTTACAAAGTAATTCCCATAATGTATAGTAAGTGAGAATATTCTGCTGGGTAACCCACCCACCCCCAACAACAACCTCTCTCTCTCTCTCTCTCTCTCTCTCTCTCTCTCTCTCTCTCTCTCTCTCTCCTCTCTCTCTCTCTCTCTCTCTGTCCTCTCTCGCTAATGAATAATAAAGAAAGGAACAACAAAATCTAATAGTGTCACTCCCCCAGGAGAGACAGCAGCAGCCGGAAGTTATCACCTACATTTTTTTCTGACAAGAAGATAGATCTAGTGGCTATGAAGGTGACCAGTGAAGTTGGTTTCTGATTCTAAATGCAGAAGCAGTGTGACATGCGGTTAATTCATCGTCTTTATTTACTGGAGTGGTCGGTCACAAGGATCAAGCCATATAAACGTTGTTGAAAACTTCCTTTTTTTTCCTCGGAGAAAAAATGGACAGAAAGTCTAAACACACACACACACACACACACACACACACACACACACACACACACACACACACACACACACACCACCACCACCACCACCACCACCACCACCACCACCACCATCACCACCACCACCACCCAAACAAACAAAACCAACTGGCTTAACATGTTTATGAGAAGACCTCTTGAAAACGCTTGACATGCCTAGGATTGATATCTTTGTAGGGAGGGAGGGAGGGAGGGAGGGAGGGAGGGAGGGAGGAGAGAGAGAGAGAGAGAGAGAGAGAGAGAGAGAGAGAGAGAGAGAGAGAGAGAGAGAGAGAGAGAGAGAGAGAGAGAGAGAGAGAGAGAGATGGACAGACAGAAATTGTTTTTTTACAGACAAATAAGCAATGCTGAGTTATAAACATACTATTAACTGGAAATTGTTGTGCCTTTCTGTGAGTGTCGAGCCATACTATTAATGTAAACTTTATGAGTTTTATGCACACACCATTGATAAAAAAAATCTATCTATCTATCTATCTATCTATCTATCTATCTATCTATCTATCTATCTATTTTATTTTATACCACTTTATGTCACAGCAGATTTCTCTGCGTGAAATTCGGGCTGCTCTCCCCGGGAGGAGCGCGTCGCCACGAGTGCAGCGCCTACCCATTATTTTTTTTCCCCTCAGGGATGGTGTCTAAACACGACACCTGTGTGCATGCTGGTTTTAAAAAAAATAATTTTGTCATCCGCTCCTACCGGCACACGATGGCCTGCTCTTCCGAAAGGCGGAACGGGGTTTTAACGTGTGCGCAAGATGTTCTGCGTGCCCCTGAAGACTTGACAACCAGTTCCCTCCATTCCTCTCTGTTCTGCCTTTCTCAAAATTGTATCGAGTTCTAGGCCTGTCCATTCCCTGATGTTGTCCTCCCATCTCTGACTGATCCTTTATGGTGTTCCAGTGCACCAGCCATGATTCTCTCAAGGAAGATGTTGAAAAGAGTGGGTGAGAGTAGACAGCCTTGCCTTACTCCAACTGTTGTTCGAAACCACACTCCAATGCTGCTGTTGTAGTACACTGCACTGGTGGCCTTGTTGTAAGCTCTTTGATGACTGATCAGGTTTGCATTGATGCTGTACAAATTCATGGTTGCCCACAAAACTGCATGCCACACCCTGTCGAATGCCTTCTTAAAATCAATAAAAACGTGGTAGAGGTCTTGTTGGTGTTGAAGGTACCGCTCACAGAGTATTCTGAGGTTGGATATCTGTTCAGTTGTGCTACGCCCTGCTCTGAAACCTGCTTGTTCCTCAGCAATGATGGTCTCTGCTTGTGGCTTCAGTCTGTTCAGTATAATCTTCAACATGGCCTTGTTTGGGTGGCGTATGAGGCTGACTGTGCGGTAATTCTGGCACTGCTGAAGATTTCCTTTCTTGGGGAGGGTGATGATGAGTGACTGTGTCCATAGTGTTGGCCATTTTCCTGTCTGCCAGATCTTGCTGCATATTTTTAGTAGAGCATTGATCGTGGCTTCCCCTCCAGCTTGAACCAACTCAGCTGGAATGTTGTCAGCCCCTGCTAACTTCCCCTTTTTCAGCGATCTGACTGCTGTTTCCACTTTTTCTCGGAGGATACGGTGGCTGTCTGTATCTGTGCTTGTGGGGACACTGAGGACTTCTGGATCTCCTGTGGTTTTGTAGTTATACAGGTTGGAGCAGTATTCTGTCCATCTGCTCAGAATATATTATCCTGGTTATCAGTGAGGCACTTCCCATTCTTGTCTTCCATTGTTGAGCTTCTTCCCTGTTTTGTGCCAGTCAGGTCTTTCACCAGTTGATATGCTTTCTTGCTGTTGTTTTTCTTGATGTTTTCTTCATTGTCCTGGCACTGTTCAATCTATTTCTCCTTTGCTTCTGTCATGGACTTCCTGATTCTTTTGTTGATTGCCCTATATTGTTCTGCTCTTTCTTCTGTTTCAGTTTTCTTTTTCTTTAACTCTCTACGATTGTCACAAAGTTGTAGGATGTTAGGTGTGACCCAAGGTTTTTTGACTAGTCGATGTTTGCCAAGAAGTTCACTTGCTGTTTCAGTCACTGCTGTGTTGAAACCATCCATCAAGGCATCTATATCCGTATCAACTGAGTCTAGATCTATCAGAGTGAGTGCTGCAAACTTCCCACCTATCCTTGCCTGAAAAATGTCTGCTACCTCTGGATCCTGAGTCAGGTTTGACCTCGAGAAGCTGAAGGTATTATTTATATATATATATATATATATATATATATTATATATATATATATATATATATATATATATATATATATATATATATATATATGTATAAACCTTCAGCTTCTCGAGGTCAAACCTGACCCTGATGTTGTTCTGCTTGTGAATTTTTTTTTTTTGAGACGGAGTCAGAATGTCTCATTACAAGATCATGGTCACTCCCTATGTCCGCTCCTGGAAAGCTTTGTGCCCGTGCATGTTTACAATAGACCTAAATCGTCTCTTCACCATGATGTAATCTATTTGGTTGTGGTGTTCACCATTTGGGCTATGCCATGTCAATCTGCTGGATTTTTTATGTGGGCCCAGTGTATTCACTAGCTGGAGATTGTTGTTACTGGAAAACTCCAGGAGTCTCAAGCCTCTTTCATTTTTTTCTTGTTGCAGTGTGGTCCACAAATGGCCCCCCAGTCTTTGAGGGCATCTACTCCTATCTTGGCATTCCAGTCAGTCACCTTGTACAACATAGGATGTCTTTCTTGGGAATTTGATTTAGAACCCCTTGTAGTTGGTCGTAAAATTCTTCTATTTCTTCATCTGTGCTGTCTGATGTAGGGGCGTATGCCTGTACTACTGTAATGTTGAAGGGGGTTGCTCTCACGCGGATGGTAATAAGTCTGCTGGACACTGGCTGACAGCTTATGACGGTGTTCACGATGTCCTTGTGAATGAGGAACCCCACGCCCTGTTAATGCTTATCCTTACCACATTATCTTTTTATGTACGCTGAATAACTCATATACTATACCACTGATTAGAAGATACTTTATACATATTCTATGCCCTGCATAACCGTCATTTGTTAGATATCACTTTAAGTTTATTCGAATGCTGAGTTATAATCATATAATGAATTGTAATCTATTTCATCTAAAGTTTGAGTGGGACATAATGAGTAAAAAGAAAAAAATGATAATGAAAAAAACAAAAAAAAAGAACAAGACGGAAAAAGGGACCCCCCCCCCCCCCCCCCCCCCCCCTATAATTCAGAAAAGTTTATTTTCTCCAAATTTTAAATGGTGCATTTAAGTTGAAAACACATCGTTCATTAGATTTTTTTTACCTAAGATTTAAATGGGACATAAGAGTCGAAAACAGATCATTCACTAGATTTTACTTTGCCTAAATTATTTAATGGGATATGAGAGTTAAAAAGATATCATTCATTAGTATTAACTTTATCCAAATTTTAAATGGGACATAAGAGTCAAAAACGGATCATTCACTAGATATTACTCTACCTAAATTTTAAATGGGACATAAGTGTTAAAAACGCATCATTCATTAGATTTCACTTTACCTAAATCTTGAAGGGGATGTTTGAGTTGAAAACACATCATTCACATTATAGTTTGCGTTATTTATATTTGGAATGGGATATACGAGTTGTATACACATCTTTCATTACAATGTACTTCTATCGAAATTTTCCGGGGGACATCTGAGTTGTCTACTCATCATTTGTAAGAGGCTACTTTGCCTCAATTTTAAAAGGGACATATATTTTCCCCTGTGCTCCTCAAGCTCTGCTTTTGACCCAAGTTTGTCTCAAAACAGTTTAGAAGTTGATTGTTCCTGACAGCAAAGATGGACGGTTGAATGATGGACACAACTGACAATTGTGTTTTAATGCAACCTTTCGTATCACTCACTCACTCACTCACTCACTCACGCACGCACGCACACAAACATACACACACACGCACGCACGCGCGCGCACGCACGCACGCACGCACGCACCACACACATACAACAAGAGACAGACAGACAGACAGACAGACAGACAGACAGACACACACACACACACACACACACACACACACACACACACACACACACATCTCTGCAGTCGCGCACTCGCACACGCAGACGCATAAACGCGGCTTAACGCAGGTGCATGCATATCAGCACTGTTGCAAGAGAGGCTTAATGAATATGCGCATGGTGTTGGCAGGAGAGGGGTAAATAACATAGCGTGGCGCATATGGACACTCTCCGAGCTACAATTATCCCTTGCTTGACACTTCCTCTACCCAACCCACCTTTCAGGCATTCTAAGGGCTATGTTACACGGTGTTCCCTTCATGCGATACGAAATGTGTTTCCATAAACGTTACACAAACGTTGTTGATCGTTTACCAAGCTCCAGCATCCTACAAGTCAGCCCTTATATAAATCTGCTAAAAGATAACATGATTGCCGATGTGAACACAGATAATAACAAACCTTACAGTTTGTAAATACAAATGATAAATCCTATAGTTTGTAAATACAAATGATAACAAATTCTACAGTTTGAAGATGCAAATAATAACAGATCCTACAGTTTGTAAATACAAATGATTACAAATCCTACAGTTCGTAAATATAAATGATAACAAATCCTGCAATTAGTAAATACAATGATGATAAATCCTACAGTTTGTAAATACAACTGATAACAAATCCTACGGTCAGTAAACGCAAATGATAAAAAAAATCATACAATTGTAAATACAAATCATAACAGATTCTTCAATTTGTAAATGCAAATGATAACGGATCCTACTATTTGTAAATACAAAACATAACAGATTCTGCAGTTTGTAAATACAAACGATAACAAATCGTATAGTGTGTAAATTTTTACAAAATTAATGAAACAAATCCTACTATTCAGAGGCCATTTTTATCAGCTTTTAACTCCATATCTCTAGGATTTCAGAAGGCTAAACAAAAATACGGTTTAGTGTTGATGGCTTATTGGAATGACGTCAATATATTTCAGGAAGGTTGATTATTATATCATTCTCTTTTTCTTCTTCTTATCATTATCATTAACATCAGCAGCAGCAGCAGCAGTAGCAGCAGCAGCAGCAGCATTGTTATTATTATTGTAGTCGTCGTCATCGTCGTCGTCGTCATCGTTCATCATCATCATCACTATTATTATTGGCAAAAAAAGCTTAGTCAAATCAATTCTTTAACAGACAAAACTGTTTAAAACGTGTTCCCAATATACTTTTTAACACGGCTTGTGACACAACCCTTACACTCAAAATAGTACATTTTTGTGGGGAGATCTTTTTTTCTTTCTCCCCAAACGTTAAAGTGACACTGACACGTCCCTTGTTTTGTGACATCTCATCTTCCTCCCCTCGTTCTGTTTTATTTTAAAAAGAGAAAGAAAAGATGAAAAATGCAAAATAAAAGAAACTCGTTCGTCTTCACCAATTGCCAGTGTGTATCAGTCAGTAGCTTGCACGCTTCTAAGTAAGTAAGTAAGTAAGTAAGTAAGTAAGTAAGTAAGTAAGTAAGCAAACAAGTAAGTACCCAAGCAAGCATGCAAGCTAGGAAGCATGCAATTAAGTAAGAAAATAAGTAAGTGACTGAGAATGAATGAGTGACAGAGAGTGAATGAGTGAGTGTGATGAGTAAGTGAGTAAAATCACTTTAAGCATGTAAGTAGGCAGCTCCAGAAAATGTAAGTAAGTAAATGAATAGATGAATAAATAAATAAATAAATAAATAAATAAATAGATAAATAGGGGTGTACGTGAGTGAATCAATGAGTGAGTGGCAAGGCAAGGCAAACTCTTTTATTCGAGGATAATAGATAAGCATTCGTGTGCTTTTTTACATCCAGTCCCCGCCCTTTTCAGGGATAACATCAAGATAAAAAGATAACCTCAATTAAACAACAATTATAATGATCCAAATACCAAGAGCAAGAAACCATACCAAGTATCAAACAACAGGTAAGAAATAAGACAGAGATACAATAATAAGGTAATGATATGAAAAGGCACTCATTCAGAAACGAAAATAAGAAGTAAGAATCAATGATGGTTTTGATTTGAAAAATAAAAAGCGCAATAATTAAAGAATAAACATGAGAATATGATGAGGTTAAATAACTTAAAACATCAATCCACCACCATCTATCATCAAAATAAGTGAGTGAGTGAGTGTGTGTGTAGTGAGTGAGTGAGTGAGTGGTAGTGAGTGAGTGAGTGAGTGAGTGAGTGAGATGTAGTGAGTGAGTGAGTGGGTACGCAAATTGGAAAGCAAGCAAGTAAATAAACAAGTAAACTGGTCAGTATTTAACAAAATCTTAGGCATCCCCGCAACAACCAGCCTCGGCACAACTGGGATTTTTTTCCCAGTCAACAGCTGGATTTGATCTGACAAGCATACAACGGTACTGATACATGCAGTGCTGCAGTGTTTAGTTTTAGTTTGAGTTTGGCACCCCCATGTCTGGTAAGACATATTATTTAGTATAAAAAGTAGGTCACTAATGAGACTTGGACAGCAGAAAACTACATAGCAAAGTTTCAATGGGCAAGAAGAAGTCCGTTTGTGATGGGGACAAAGAAGCAAATGGACATCAAAGTAGCAAACAACAGACCAAAGTGAGTAATCAAGTCAAGTCAAAAACAATCAATTCACAAAATGATAAACTGATATTCTTTTCATAGGTAATTATATGACTGTAACAGTCGTCTGTTGAAACACAGAAACTTTTCTTTCTAGCAAGGAATTCAAGAATGATGCATTCTACACATAACCTTTTGGTTTTTCTGCGGAAACAACCCTCCCCCCTCCCACCCTAAATGCCGTGTGCCTGTTACGTGCACTAAAAGCATGGCTGTCTATGAAACTATCGGTTTATTATCTTATCCGAAAGACTAGCACCCAGCTCGTAAGGTTAGGTGGCTCAGGACGGGGAGGTCGGAGCCATGGATCTGACAGATGTTTCCTCTTGCCATGCAAGCCATCCTGGTTTGATGAATCTGCTTGCACTGTTCTGATTTGCGCAGCAAGTTAAGCTACTAATGAATCAACTATATCATCAATCAATGAAATGAAGCTGTACTCAAATTAAACATCAATCAACTCTAGTGTAGTGAAAAAATGCATTGTATCAAAAGTTCTGAGTTTGCCACTCACGTACAAACTTCATTACAGTGTTTAAAACAAGGAGAAATAGTGAACTGACAAAACAAACTGAAATACTTTTAATATGGCATATCCATTTTTTGGGTACTGACACGAACCAAGACATCGGAAAGAAAGGGGGGGGGGGGGTTTAGGGAAACATTAGGGGAGGGTGGGTGTAAGGTTCTGTTTATGGGGTGGTTGGGAACCAAACCAATAATTGGACTGTCATGCGTGCGCCCATGCATGTGTGTGTGTGTGTGTGTGTGTGTGTGTGTGTGTGTGTGTGTGTGTGTGTGTGTGTGTGTGTGTGTGTGTGTGTGTGTGTGTGAGTGTGTGAGTGCGTAGGTGCGTGTGCATGCGTAGTTGCTTGCGTGTGTGTGTATGAAGCTGTATGGAGTATTGGTAGCAGTTTTTAAAAAGCATGTAGGGGTGCAGGTCTTCCGCCAGTTTTGATATGGATACTCCAGCGGAAGGTTTGTGTCAGTGAAAATTCCTACCACCAAGTTATATATATATATATATATATATATATATATATATATATATATATATATATATATATATATAATATATATATATGTCAGTGTCTATGATGGTTTCTTTTTTGTGAGTGCTTCGGGGTTTTGTGTGGATATTTTTTTTTTATCCAGGATTATCTGTACAGAATCGTGGCTCTTTCGACTTCCCCCAGGTACAGTAAGCCTTTCTTCTCAAGTTAGATGCTTTCATGTTGGTGGTTTGTACTTGTTTATACATCTATTTAATGGCGTGCCCGGTTTTAATCTGAAAATAATCTCTCTCTCTCTCACCCTGTTTCTGCATGTTTGTGTGTTCAGTGCATGAGCATACCAGTGTGTGTGTGTGTGTGTGTGTTGTATGTGTGTGTGTGGTGTGTGTGTGTGTGTGTGTGTGTGTGTGTGTGTGTGTGTGTGTGTGTGTGTGTGTGTGTATGTGTGTGTGAGAGAGATTTTTTAATTTTTTATTTATTTATTCTTTTGTATCGAGGATAACAGAATAAGCAATCATGTGCTTTTTTTCATCCGGTCCCCGTGTGTATGCAGTTTTTGTAAATATTGTCATCTGTTCCCACCGGCACACGATGGCCTACTCTTACGAAAAGCGGAACAGGATTTAACGTGTGCGCAAGATGTTCTGCGTGCGTTCGCACACGGGGCCTCGGTTTAAAGTCTCATCCGAAGGACTTTTGGGGAGAGTGGAGAGAGAGAGAGAGAGAGAGAGAGAGAGAGAGAGAGAGAGAGAGAGAGAGAGAGAGAGAGAGAGAGAGAGAGAGAGAGAGAGAGAGGAGAGAGAGACACGGGGCCTCGGTTTAAAGTCTCATCCGAAGGACTTTTGGGGAGAGTGGAGAGAGAGAGAGAGAGGGAGTGAATGAGTGAGTGATGAGTGAGTGATGAGTAAGTGAGTGAGTGAGTGAGTGAGTGAGTAAGTGAGTGAGTGAGAGAGACAATGACAATGAGAAACGATTTTATTGTTCAGACTTGGAGTGTCCATAACAAGGGGGAATGGGTAGATCATGCAAACAACTGCAGCAATTAATCAAGTTCACAATATCATTTCAGATAACTAGTTTCTTAAGAAAAAAAAGAAACAGCAAAACAAACAAACAACAGACAGACACAGATATACAGACAGACAGGTAGACAGACAGACAGGCAGACAGACAGGTCTTTGGCCATTGCTAAACTAGCACAACTTTTATGTCATACGCAGTAACACCTGATTGAAGGGTGTCTTAGCTGCTAAGAGGATTTTGATTTCCTGTTTTTAAAGGCATAGATTACAAATTTTACCATATCTACAACTTGGTCAGATTCCTCTGACTCAACAGAGATAACTTTTGGTTTCTGAAATATTCTAAATTGACCTTGCTTAGATAAGTTTTGTGTAATTCACTGTATGCTGAGCAATAGAAAAGGAAGTGAATTTCATCTTCAGGTGCACGATTACAATTTGGACAAGCTAGGGAACAATTATCTGGTGTATATCTAAATTTATTGCTTTTGAATTCTGTTACTCCCAATTTGAATCGTATAAACATTGTACGTATATACCTGGAAGTGATTATTCTCTTCTCTGACATATAAAGGCTCTCTTCTCTGACATAAAAAGGCTCTCTTCTCTGACATATAAAGGCTCTCTTCTCTGACATATAAAGGCTCTCTTCTCTGACATATAAAGGCTCTCTTCTCTGACATATAAAGGCTCTCTTCTCTGACATATAAAGGCTCTCTTCTCTGACATATAAAGGCTCTCTTCTCTGACATATAAAGGCTCTCTTCTCTGACATAAAAAGGCTCTCTTCTCTGACATATAAAGGCTCTCTTCTCTGACATATAAAGGCTCTCTTCTCTGACATATAAAGGCTCTCTTCTCTGACATATAAAGGCTCTCTTCTCTGACATATAAAGGCTCTCTTCTCTGACATATGAAGGCTCTCTTCTCTGACATATAAATGCTCTCTTCTCTGACATATAAAGGCTCTCTTCTCTGACATATAAAGGCTCTCTTCTCTGACATATAAAGGCTCTCTTCTCTGACATATAAAGGCTCTCTTCTCTGACATATAAAGGCTCTCTTTCTCTGACATATAAAGGCTCTCTTCTCTGACATATAAAGGCTCTCTTCTCTGACATATAAAGGCTCTCTTCTCTGACATATAAAGGCTCTCTTCTCTGACATAAAAAGGCTCTCTTCTCTGACATATAAAGGCTCTCTTCTCTGACATGTAAAGGCTCTCTTCTCTGACATAAAAGCTCTCTTCTCTGACATATAAAGGCTCTCTTCTCTGACATATAAAGGCTCTCTTCTCTGACATATACAGGCTCTCTTCTCTGACATATAAAGGCTCTCTTCTCTGACATAAAAAGGCTCTCTTCTCTTAAGTATGACTGTTCTCTTCTCTGACGTATAAATGCTCTCTTCTCTGAAATATAAATGCTCTCCTCTCTGACATATAAAGGCTCTCTTCTCTTAAGTATGAACTATTCTCTTCTCTGACGTATAGATGCTCTCCTCTCTGACATATAAAGGCTCTCTTCTCTTAAGTATGACTATTCTCCTCTCTGACGTATAAATGCTCTCTTCTCTGACATATAAATGCTCTCCTCTCTGACATATAAAGGCTCTCTTCTCTTAAGTATGACTATTCTCTTCTCTGACGTATAGATGCTCTCTTCTCTGACATATAGATGCTCTCTTCTCCGACATATAGATGCTCTCTTCTCTTATGTATGACTATTCTGTTCTCCGACATATAAATGCTCTCTTCTCTGACATTATGAATGCTCTCTCTGAAATACAACTGTTCCCCTTCCGAAATGAAATGGCTCTTTTCTGTTAAATAGAAATGTTCTTATCTCTAGAGTATATCTGCTGTCGTATTTTGTTGTTTGTTTGTCTGTCTGTTTTTAGATAAAATTGTATTGTATTCGCTGAAATGTAACTGATTTTTTTCTCCTACAAATAACTGACTGTTCTTTTCTTTGACATGCAACGATTCTGCTCTATGTAACACAGCTTCTTTCTTCTCTGACATATAACTGTTATTTTCTTTTTTAATATAACCGTTCTCCTCTGTGAAGTAATACTGATCTCGTCTCTGAAAAGTAAGGGTAGTTTTCTCTTAAATATAACTCATGTGTTCTCTGAAATAAATAACAGACCGCTTCTCTAAAATGAACTGTTGTTCTGACACAGCTCGACTTTGCAACACAGTTTGTCGTAATTTACGACGAATTGCGTTAGCCACCCACCCCCACCCCCTCCCCTGTAAAAAAACCAAAAAAGCAACAACAGATCTGTAATCAGTGTAAGTTCGATATAATGCACTACTTCAGCATTTTAGAAGCTCCTCATACATTTTTGTCAACTCTTTGCCTTCAGTTCCAAGTTGTGACAAAGTGCGTTGATGCACTTTGTCACAACTTTTCAGCACCAAAAACGTGCAATGGCAAAAGTTATCTTTAGTATCATTTCTTTTTTTTATACGAAGACTGTCTTCTTCTTCAATGTCATTAAAAAAAAAAGAGACCTCTGTTATTCTCTGTGTGTGAACTAGAATCGTTTCGTTCTCCAGTATGTGCGCAGAGGTGATCATTCCCTTTATATCTGTATTAGAATTGCTCTGTTCAGTGCATCTGGTATACAAGCATTCTGTTGCCCTTCTGGAATAGATTTATTCTTTTCTACATGGAAAAAATGGCCTGTAATCTGTATTTGAATCAAAGCTATTCAGTTATCTGTCTTATATGATGATACCGTTCTGCTCTGTGTATCATAGAATGTTTTTGTTCTGTGTATCTCATAAACAACTGCTCTAGTATTTGCGTATGAGGCAGATTCTACTTTGGCTTTTCTTTGTAGCCGACCTAGAACTGTTATGTTCTATAAGAAAATATAGTCTTGTTCTGCTCTTTATGTCTGAAAATAGAACTACTGTCTGTATCGGTTATGCTACTTTGTGCGATTTATCTGTTAAAAAAAGAAAAAAAGTTATATTCGCTGTGTTTTTAAATAGAAATGATCAGTTCTCCGTTTTTGACAAAGACCCTCTGAACTCAAGCACAAAATTGTTCTGCTCTCTGTAGGCCTACCTGAAATAGAACTGCTGTTTCTGAAAGACATATTTAAACTCAAACACAAACTTGCTCTATTTTCCGTTCTTGACATAGAACTGCTCTGTTACCTGTGTCTGAAGTAGAACTCTGTTTCGTGTGTTTACTGTACGTTCAACAGCTTTATTCTGGGCTGGGGTTATTTGTAATGGTTTTGGTTTGGGTTTTTTTTGTTGTTGTTTTGTGTGTGTTTTTGTTATTGTTTTTTGCTATTTTGTTTTTCGGTGGTGGGGGTGACTGTTGTGTGTTTTTTTGTATGTCTGACAAGTCGATTCTGCTTTTCTGACTGGCGTTTGTTCTCTATAATTATATTTAACAAATTCTGTTTTGTTTTGTGACTGGCGTGTTTTCTATATGTTTTACAAATTCTG
This sequence comes from Stramonita haemastoma, assembly GCA_030674155.1. NCBI lineage: Eukaryota > Metazoa > Mollusca > Gastropoda > Neogastropoda > Muricidae > Stramonita > Stramonita haemastoma. Next base: position 34,882,770 of record CM060346.1, on the reverse strand, counting down.
TTTTTTGTGACTGGTGTTTTCTCTACATGTTTTACAAATTCGGTTTTTGTCACTGCTGTGTGTTCTCTATAAGTTTAACAGATTCTGTTGATTTGTGACTGCTGTGTGTTCACGATAATTCTGTTTTACAAATTCTTTTATTTTTGGTGGCTGGTGTGTGTTTTCGATATAATTATGAGCTGGTCAATTCTGTTTTCTGTGGCTGTTGTCTGTGCCCTACACTGACAGCTCAATTCTGTTTTCTGTGGCTGATGTCTGTGCCCTAACTGACGCTCAATTCTGTTTTCTGTGGCTGATGTCTGTGCCCTACACTGACAGCTCAATTCTGTTTTCTGTGGCTGTTGTCTTGTTGCCCTACACTGACAGCTCAATTCTGTTTTCTGTGGCTGATGTCTGTGCCCTACACTGACAGCTCAATTCTGTTTTCTGTGGCTGATGTCTGTGCCCTACACTGACAGCTCAATTCTGTTTTCTGTGGCTGATGTCTGTGCCCTATACTGACAGCTCAATTCTGTTTTCTGTGGC
>CM060346.1:34874745-34877245 GCA_030674155.1 Stramonita haemastoma | reverse complement strand
AGAGACAGAGAGAAATTGAGAGACAGAAAGAGAGAGGGTGAGGGAGGGAGAGAGAGCGAGGGAGGGAGAGAGGGAGACAAAGGACTGAGACAAACAACAGAGACGTGGTCGTGCGCGTGCGTGTGTGTGGGGTGTTGTGTGTGTGTGTGTGTGTGTGTGTGTGTGTGTGTGTTGTGTGTGTGTGTGGGTGTGTGGGTGGGTGTGTTTCATTGATGGTAGTGTGGTGGTGATGATGGTTTAACTTCATTGTGATATGGTGAGTGTGTGGTGTATGTGTTGTTGTGTTTTGTGTGTGTGTGTGTGTGTGTGTTGTGTGTGTGTGTGTGTTGTGTGTGTGTGTGTGTTGTGTGTGTGTGTGTGTGAGAGGAGAGTGAGGTTGTGGTGTGTGTGTGTGTTGTGTGTGTGTGTGTGTGTGTGTGTGAGATGGTGGAGTAGTAGTTTGGGTTTGTGGTGTGTGTGGGTGTGTGTGTGTGTGTTCGTGTGTTGTGTGTGTGTGTGTGTGTGTGTTGTGTGTGTGTGTGTTGTGTGGTGTGGTGCAGTGGTGTGTTGTGTGTGTTGTGTATGTGTGTGTTGTGTGTGTGTGTGTTCGGTGTGTGTTTGTGTGTTGTGTGTGTGTGTGTGTGTGTGTGTGTGTGTGTGTGTGTGTGTGTGTGTGTGTGTGTGTGTGTGTGGTGTCTTATGAGACTATGGTATACTTAGATATCAATCGTTACATTGCAACAGTTATTATCCCTACTGAATATAAATCTTATGGAATGTCAATCATTCACAAATATTACTCATTCTCTACTGCAGGTGCTGCTTCTCCTTCAACTATTATTTCTTCTGCTACTACTCCTACTTCTATTACTTCTGCCACCACCCATATTACTAGATCTGCTACTTCCCCTACTACTGCTCAATTGTCCTTGATATTTCTGTTGCTGGGACTTTTGATAAATCAGTGCAATTCCTCTTAGAGAGTCATCAAAGTCAGCAAAGGTTCAGAACCAACTTGTCTCAGAAATTGATGATTAATGATTCACAATCAGTCGCTGAATCAGACGATAAATGAACTAATTGTGTAAGAAAATAAACAAATACTTAACTCTAATTATAAACTGATTTACCGCGTTACGGGAGACCAGGCAAGGCACGGCAAATTCTTTTATTTCGAGGATAATGAATAAGTACTCATGTGCTTGAAACTCTCTAACTAAACAACAACAATAATGATCCAAATATCAAGAACCAAGAAACCATATCAAGTAGCAGAGAGAGAGAGAGAGAGAGAGAGAGAGAGAGAGAGAGAGAGAGGGGGGAGGGGAGGAGAGAGAGAGAGAGAGAGAGAGAGAGAGAGAGAGAGAGAGAGAGAGAGAAGAGAGAGAGAGAGAGAGAGAGAGAGAGAGAGAGAGAGAGAGAGGCAAGGCAAATTCTTTTATTCGAGGATAATGAATAAGAACTCGTGTGCTTTTTTACATCCAGACCCCGCCCTTATCAGGGATAAGATCAAAAGAGAGAGAGAGAGAGAGAGAGAGAGAGAGAGAGAGAGAGAGAGAGAGAGAGAGAGAGAGAGAGAGAGAGAGAGAGAGAGAGAGAGGAGAGAGATTAACACTAAAACTACTTAATCAAAGGTGAATCAATGTTCTTGACAAAACAATTGATACAAAACGACCAAATTACCGTAAACGAACAATAAACTGATCCTGGTACAAAATCAATAAACGATCACCGTTACATTATTCGTCAGACAAAACGATGAATCAACGCTCGCGTAAGGAAATGAACAACCGATTTGAAACGATCAATAGACGATATAGATCTAGACGATGAATCCAGGAAAGTGTACCCAATCAACGAAGGAAGGAGTCATTCTAGTAGGCCTAACTAGACCATAACCCCCCTGATTTGCTGCGATGAATCGACTTAATCGTGGAACGACAAACTGCTGGAAAGATGAGTGATGGAGGACTAAGCACCTACTTTTGATAGGCTCACAACAGCAAGAAAACACCAACAGCAAAGCAGTACCTACCACAAAATGCATGTCCACGGTCTGACAATGTCGGGCCCCGGAATGTGGATAGACAGACTCATGTCGGCGATTTTGATTTTGTAAGAAACTAAAATTTGACATAAGAATTTTAAGAAATGACGGGTGCAAGAAATCGCTGACGACGCACAATACTTTCTTCTTTTTTATCCTTTTTTTTTCTTTAGGCCTTTTCGTTTTAATCTATGTAGAGTCAGTCAGCACAGAGCGGCCAAATCTCTAGCCTAGCTCCCCTCTTTCTCTTGTCGCTGTGCCAGTCGTCCTTGCGCTATCGGGGATCCAGAGGCCAAGTCATTTCATTCGGTGTTGCCAGTGAAAGATTCCTGGACTAAATAAGACCCGGACAAAACGTGCCTGCACTCTCTCTCTCTCTCTCTCTCTCCTCTCTCTCTCTCTCTCTCTCTCTCTCTCTCTCTCTCTCTCTGCGTACGCGCATGTGTGTGAACATATTTTTTAAAGGTCAAAACT
>CM060346.1:34849745-34864745 GCA_030674155.1 Stramonita haemastoma | reverse complement strand
AATAACACAAGAAAAGAAAAATATTATCTGTTTCAATGAACACAGAGAGAGAGAGAGAGAGAGAGAGAGAAGAGAGAGAGAGAGAGAGAGAGAGAGAGAAGAGAGAGAAGAGAAGAGAAGAGAGAGAGAGAGAGAGAGAATACTCCCTCACCCACTCACAAACTAAGAACATCGACAAGAAAACTTGACAGGATTAAAGAAAATCCAGCTAAAAACCAACAGATTTTTTCACCCCCCTTTATCGTTTCAGTTATGGCTGACACAACGTCTGCTTTTTCCTAAGTGTCTAGCTAAAAATAGAACTGAAAGGCTCGCGCCCCAGACGATGTGACCTAGTTCTGGTGAAAAAAGATTTTTGAAGATTATGGTGTCTTTCAAGATTCAAACGGAGAAAAAAAAAAGAATGTTTTATGGGCTATGACTGGTGATTCTCTGTCTGTCTCTTTGTCTGTATGCCTGCATCTGTGTGTGTGTGTGTGTGTGTGTGTGTGTGTGTGTGTGTGTGTGTGTGTGTGTGTGTGTGTGTGTGTGTGACAGAGAGAGAGAGAGAGAGAGAGAGAGAGAGAGAGAGACAGAGAGACAGAGAGACAGAGAGACAGAGAGACGAGAGACAGAGAGACAGAGAGGAATAGAGAGAGTGTGTGAAGTGGGAGAGAGAGACGGAGAGACAGACAGATAGCATAAACAACACTTTAACCAAGTCTTTTAGTAGGTTTGCTTTCAGTCAAGTACGGGATCAATACGAACGTACACACTTACTCACCCAAGTAGGCCTATTGTTATACATACGCACAAGCAAACGCATAATTCACCATCATTTATATAAATATTTGCATGATTTGTATTCATTACATCCATATTTCCATTATACAATCAAACACAAGCATATGCATTATTCATATGCATGCAGTATCTAATAATGTAAGGAATTTTTTGTTAACATTTTTTGTTCTCTTTATTTGCTCGAAAATTCTGGAGTGGTTTTACAAAGAATGTTAAGAATTCTGGCGATTATCTCTAGGCTGGTTCCTCTTTAAGGACGGCCGGTAACTGTGACTGACTAACTGATAAACATCCTTTTCAGTGGTATGTTACTTTGCCATTTTGTTTTACAGGGTAACTTGGAAAGGCAAGTTCCTGTCGATAATAGAATTGTGAGGTTTGTTGTTGTTGTTGTATAGTTCTTTATATATATGTATGTATGTATGTATGTATGTATGTATGTATGTATGTATGAGTGTATGAGTGTATGATGTATGTATGTATGTATGTATGTATGTATGTATGTATGTATGTATGTATGTATGTATGTATGTATGTATGTATGTATGTATGTATGTGTGTGTGTGTGTGTGTGTGTGTGTGTTGTATGTATGTTGTATGTTGTATGTCTGTCTGTCTGTCTGTCTGTCTGTCTGTCTGTCTGTCTGTCTGTCTGTCTATCTGTCTGTGTGTGTGTGTGTGTGCGTGCGTGCGTGCGTGCGTGCGTGCGTGCGTGCGTATGTATGTATGTATGTATGTATGTATGTATGTATGTATGTATGTATGTATGTATGTATGTATGTATGTATGTATGTATGCGTGCGTGCGTGTGTGTTTGTGTATGTATGTATGTATGTATGTATGTATGTATGTATGTATGTATGTATGTATGTATGTATGTATGTATGTATGTATGTATGTATGTATGTATGTACAAGGGTGTGTGCCCGAGTGCTTGCGTGTGTGTGTGCGTGCGTGCGTGTGTATGTGTATGCATGCGTATTAAATTATGCATGCGTATTTGCATGCATATACGCATGTGTATGTGTAAATGTATGTATGTATGTATGTATGTATGTATGTATGTATGTATGTATGTATGTATGTATGTATGTATGTATGTATGTATGTATGGTATGTAGGTATGTATGTATGCATGTAAGTATGCATGTAATAGCATGATGTATGTATGTATGTATGTATGTATGTATGTATGTATGTATGTATGTATGTATGTATGTATGTAATGTATGTATGTATATGTGTGTCTGTTTATATGTATGTATGCATGCATTTATGCATGCATGTCTGTCTGTCTGTCTATATGTATGCATACATGCATGAATGCTTGTATTTATGTATGCGCCTATGTATGTATGCATGCATGCATGTATGTATATGCATGTATGTATCCATTCATTACTATCGCTGTGTCTGTGTTTAATTGATTGTCACCGTGTGATAATTATGACTGATAATTGGGAGTTGGAGGGTGGGCATGGGGATAAGACAGTAGGATTTTTTTTTTTTTTTTGGGGGGGGGTGGCAGTAGGAGAAAAACAGTTGGACCTGTGTCAGTTACAAACATTATTATATGCTGCACTGTTCATCCACATTTCAAACAAGGTCCACGTCAAAGGCCGCCAATCCATTAAGAAACTAAACTGACAAACGCCTCTGGGGGGGACAGACAAACAGTCAAACACTCAAGCAAACAAACGGACAAACAAGCATACATGCTCATTGAAAGTTGGGTAACGGACTACAAGCCCCATCATGATACATTTCCAGTCTCCTATTTCCCTTTTGGTCATTCCTTTTTCACACAGTCTACCTTACAGCTGTCGACAAAGGGTTCGTTACCTGATCAACATATCTGTTAGCATCAGTAGATTTCCGTGTGTGTGTGTGTGTGTGTGTGTGTGGTGTGTGTGTGTGTGTGTTGTGTGTGTGTGTGTGTGTGTGAGTGTGTGTGAGTGTGTGTTGTGTGAGTGTGAGTGTGAGTGTGTGTGTTTGTGTGTGAGTGTGAGTGTGAGTGTGTTTGTGTGAGTGTGAGTGTGTGGTGTGAGTGTGAGTGGAGTGTGTGTGTGTGTGTGTGTGTTCATGAGATGGCCAGCTCTGTCTCAGTGGTGAAGACAACAGGTTCTTTAGGTGGCCATAGATCTGGGGTTCTTTACTACTGTGGTGGGGTTTGGCTAGATTCTCTTTAAATTGATTTAATATGTGACATATAATTACTTGGTTAAATAGTTATGGTCAATACGTCTAACAGTATATCACCAGTATATTTCGTATTGTTTCGGTATGTGACTTTCATCTGTTGTATTGTTTGAATATTCAACTTGAAATCAAAACTGCCTGATGTGGCGACAGGGTTGGTGGTTGAATTTTACATGTACAAACACTGACCGAACTTGGGTAGCACTTATTCATAGCATTATTCCTCTTGGTGTCTGCAGGATTATTACCTTTAGTATTCAGAGGGTTGATACTCCTTTCTTTCCTATCTTGATCTGTTTCTTTCGTTTTTCAACGCACCTACATTGACAGAACTTCTGTAACAACCATTTGCGAAATTGTTACTTTTAGTATTTACCAGGTTAACACTTTTTGTGTCTTAGCCTCTTGCTTGGCTTCTCGCTTGTCTCCTTCACCTTTCTCCTGGCATCATCCATCTTTGGAAGAAAATTTGCACCAGCTGATTAATTGTGCGTGTTTGTTATCCTCCTGTAATTTTTTAAAAAATGTTTAGGGGATTTGCTTATGGTTTATTCCATTATTGCCTCTGGAATCATCCCTTAAAAGTATAAAGGCGAATGAATTACCTAAGGTTGCACAGTATGTCGTTATCCTTTTCTTTTCCCCTTTTCCCTAATTCTCTTTCGTTCTTTTTTTTATCTTTGTGTGCATTTCTTCTTTCCTTCTTATCACTTATGTGTTTTCTTTTGGGTATCATTTGTTTCTTTTTGTTTTTCTCTCGTTCTTTTTCCTTGCCTGTGTTCCTCTCTCTCTCTCTCTCTCTCCTCTCTCTCATCTCTCTCTCTCTCTCTCTCTCTCTCTCTCTCTCTCTGATGCCTTATACCTATCCTGCAAAAATCACAGAGAAAAAGAACAGTTTCATCGCAGCACATAATCATACGGGTATACGCTGACTGTTTCATTGCAGCACATAATCATACGGGTATACGCTGACTGTTTCATTGCAGCACATAATCATACGGGTATACGCTGACTGTTTCATTGCAGCACATAATCATACGGGTATACGCTGACTGTTTCATTGCAGCACATAATCATACGGGTATACGCTGACTGTTTCATTGCAGCACATAATCATACGGGTATACGCTGACTGTTTCATTGCAGCACATAATCATACGGGTATACGCTGACTGTTTCATTGCAGCACATAATCATACGGGTATACGCTGACTGTTTCATTGCAGCACATAATTATACAGGTATACACGATAGATAATACATTTCAGTAAAAGCCATCCAAACTAATCATTTATTACGTTTCTAGCCCGTTTTATAAAACAAGTGAAAATGCATGTGAAAACCTGCTAAATTCATTTCAGAAGGGATAAAAAATATTTAAAAAAACTAATACAAGGGGAAAAATACCCAGATTCAAAATGATCCTATTCAAACTAAGTGTATACATGTGCCTCCTGCGTAAAAATTGGTGCGAGTGTTGCTCGTGCGCGCACGCGCGCGTGTTTCATTTTATTTATTCATTTATATTGAGGAAAATGGGATAAGCACTCTTGTACTTTTTTACATCAAGTCCCCGTGTGCATGCAATTTTGTAAATTTTTAATGTCATCTGTTCCCACCGGCACACGATGACCTACTCTTACGAAAAGCGGAACAGGATTTAACGTGTGCGCAAGATGTTCTGCATGCGTTCACACACGGGACCTCGGTTGATAGTCTCATCCGAAGGACTTTGGGGGAGAGTGGAGTCAGCACTGATGTTAACTCCAGGAGAAAAATGTCCTCGAACGGGAATCAAACCCGGGTCGTCAAATTGCGAGCGCAATGTTCTGACCGCTAGATGTGTGTGTGTGTGTGTGTGTGTGTGTGTGTGTGTGTGTGTGTGTGTGTGTGTGTGTGTGTGTACGAGGGTATGAACTGCTGACATCATTCCTATTAATCAATCATCAGAGTTTTGCAGAGTAGGGTCTTTACATCCTCCACAACGTAAAGCAAGTTTTGTCACCCCCCCTGTCTTCATGGCTTCTCTCTCTCTCCTCCTCTCTCTCTCTCTCTCCTCTCTCTCCTCTCTCTCTCTCTCTCTCTCTCTCCCCTCTCCTCCCCCTCCCCTCCCTCCCTCCCTCTCTCTCTCTCTCTCCTCCCTCCTCTCTCCCTCCTCTCTCACCCCCCCCCCCTCTCTCTCTCTGTCTCTCTCTCTGTCTCTCTAAAAAAGCACATGAGTATTATCCTCGAAATAAAAGAATTTGACTTGCCCCCCCCTCTCTCTCTTCTCCTCTCTCCCTCTCTCTCTCTCTCCTCTCATCTCCTCTCTCTCTCTCTCTCTCCCCCCCCCCCCTTTTCCTTCCACACACCACACACACACACACACACACACACACACACACACACACACACACACCAATCAAGCACAACCAGTCATCACTTGCCACAAAACCACCAGAAAACATTAATTTTGATCCACACGTGACACCATAGTCTCGGTTGGGGGGGGGGGGGGGCGGGGGCTTTTTCCCCCCCAATGCAGTGCATAATAGTGCACACCACACACACACACACACACACACACACACACACACACACACACACACCACATACACACCACACACACACACACACACACACCACACACAGAGTGTCTGTCTGTCTGTGTCTGTGTCTGTGTGTGCGCGCGGTCCGCGTGGCGTGCACACTGCGTCATTGTGCTGTGCTGTGCTGTGCTGTGCGGTGCGGTGTCGGTGGCCCAGGCAGGTCAAGCAGCAGCGTGGTGCGTGCGCGGCAGCGTCGTCTGCTAGCTTTGACCGGTGACGCTAGTCCCATTTGTTACCCGCTATGCGGAAAAAGGGTACCAGGCAGATTTTTTGGTGTCTTGGTGGATAAGATGGTGTGCGTGTGTGTGTGGTGTGTGTGTGTGTGTGTGTGTGTGTGTGTGTGTGTGTGTGTGTGTGTGTGTGTGTGTGTGTGTGGATGGGTGGGGGAGTGGGGGGTGGGGGGTGGAGTGGGTGTGTGTGGCGGTGTGGGAGGTTTGGTCTGTGTGCGTATGTGTGGGGGGAGGGAGAGGGGGTGTTGTTTTGGTGTGTAGTAGTAGTAGTATAGTATAGTAGTAGTAGTAGTAGTAGTAGTAGTAGTAGTAGTAGTTCTTCAGTTTAACGTCCTTACACTAATTAGCGATATCAGACGGGAAAGTGTGTGGTGAGTGTGTACATGTGTGTGTGGAGTTGCGGGCGGGGGGGGGGGGGGGGGTAAACACATAAATGAATATTCACATTAATTAACAGCTCTGAGGAGCAACCTGAGAATGCAGGTAAAAAGTTTTTCAGATCTTTGCATTCGAAAGGAATGTCAGCAATGGGGATATTTTCACCACAGATACATGTTGCTTTTTTTTAAAAACTTATTTCTAAAAGCGTCGAGTTTCAATCTGTAGATAAGTGAGACAACATTTCTATATTCATGTAAGTTACCGCATTTGACCCTATCAAAAAATAATAAATGGGTTACATCATCATTCCAGGGAGAACCCATATCTTGTGATTTCTTTTTCAAGTGCTTCCAACATGCGTTTTGTACCATGCTATAACCCTCATCAATGGATAAGAGGAAATTTATGCTGCAAGACCCATTAGTATGCTTAGCTCCACATTTTGCTATTCTGTCAACTGTTGTAGTTGTTTTTTAATTAAAGTAGATACCACAATGCGAGGGCATCCAGCAAAAAAAGTAACACTAGTGCCTCGTAACGTCAAAAAAATGAATCAAATGTCCAATTTCAATTACAAGATCTTGTCTCACTTTTAAACTGGATTTTTTTTTTTAGAGCAAGTAAAACCGACTTCGAATCAACACAGAAAAGTGTCTGAAATATGTTTTTCGGAAAATCTAGAAGAAAATATAAACCATAAGCAGATAATTCAGCTGTGAATATTGATCAATTTTTCCCAATATGAAAGGATTTCTCTACTTTCAAATAGAAAAAAAAGATATATATATATATATATATATATATATATATATATATATATATATATATATATATATATATATATATATATATATATATAAAATTATGTATACATAATAAAAATAAAAAAAATTATAGTGTGTGTGTGTGTGGTGAGTGAGTGAGTGGTGTGTGTGTGGGGGGGGGGGGGGGGGGGGTGTGCATGTTGTGTTGTGTTCTGTTGTGTTGTGGTGTGGTGTGGTGGGGTGTGGTATGGTGAGGTGTGTGTGTGTGTGTGTGTGTGTGTGTGTGTGTGTGTGTGTGTGTGTGTGTGTGTGTGTGTGTGTGTGTGTATGTATACAAAATACAGTTTTTATCCATAGTTCCACTTTTGCAAAACATCTTAGAGTGGAAGAAGTTGTAAAATGTGCTAGATAGAGTTTTAAACGTAAGTTCCACATTTTGTACAATCTCTAAAGAATGTAAAAAGTGTAAAACGTGCAAAAGATGGTTTTAGCTATAGTTTCGCATTTTGCGATTTTAGAGTGTAAAAATTGTGAATTGTACAATAAACACATCTAAACTTAAGTCCCACATTTGTCAAAACGTACTGAAAAATTAGTAAGTTCCACATCTTACAAAGCTAGTGTGTAAGAAGTTGTGAAATCTCCAATATATCGTTTGAAACTGTAGTTTCACTTTTTGCAAAATGCATGAAAAGTTGAAGAAAGTTTCAAATATGCAAAACATAGTTTGAAACGTTAGTTTCACGTTTTGGAAGGTAAGCTGAGAGTGTAAGAAAATGCGACATGCCCAATACATAGATCTAGTTTTTAACTTCAGTTTCAAATCTTGCAAAAAATGTAAACAATTGTGAAATGTGCCGAGCACTCCTTTATGCTTACGTTCCACATTTTGCATAGTATCAGTGTAAAATGTCGTGAAATGTGCAAAACACTCCCTTACACTTTAGCCCCAAATAATTGCAAAGTATGTTAAAAGTGTAAGAAGTCGTGAAATGTGCAAAATATCATTTTAATGTTTAGTTCTAAAATTTGCAAAGTATGTTAAAAGTGTAAGAAGTTGTGAAATGTCCCAAACATGGTTTAATTCACGGTTTTTTTCAAAATATATCAAGAGTGTAAGAAATTGTGAAACATGCAAAACATAGCATTGAAACTTCAGTACTGCGTTTAAAAAAAAAAAAAGTTGAAAAATGTACCAGTATAATCTTTTACTTTTGAATATAGATCTAATTCTAAAGTGGCTTAAACTAATCTCTTAACTTAACTTTCTCAGCACATTCCAGCTGACCCGTGAACATATTCTCTCTTAAAATTTGACAATACATAACTTCTAATCATTATCACACAACTGCTTTTTCACACTGAGTAAATGTTGTTGAGAGTTTTTGTGATTGAGCTCTTCTGTGTTATGTCTATTTTGAGATGACTTTTTTTTTCATTATATATACTGCTACTGATTTTCTCAAAATTTTCACTCAGTTGGTGGTTGTGCGTGAATTCCTACCTCGTGCACATTCAAGGTTCAGCTACGTCTGTTTTTTTCCACATAAATACCTGGCACTGTGTGTGGTGTTTGCAATACTGTATCTTCAATACTTTCAGCTGCTTTACAAATGCAGAATTTAATGCGCTGCTAAAGCCTTTGATGTATGCTAAATATGGACTTAGTTTCTTTAGACACACACGCGAGCGTGCGCCCCGCCCCCCCCCCCCCCCCCCCCCAACACATACATATAGTAATCATGTGCATGTGCATGTGCGTGTGTGTGTGTGTGTGTGTGTGTGTGTGTGTGTGTTGTGTGTGTGTGTGTGTTTGTGTGTTTGTGTGTGTGGATCGGTGGTCTAGAGGTAACGCACCTGTCTAGAAAGCGAAAAGTCCGGGTCGAAGTGTTCGGTGGGAACCCCAAACTTTTCCCCCATCCATTAGACCATGAGTGGTGGTCTGGGCGCTAGTCTTTCGGATGAGTCGATAAACCGAGGTCCCATGTGTTACACGTCATTATTTAGCGCACGTAAAAGAACCCACGGCAACAAGAGGGTTGTCCCTGGCAAAATTCTGTAGAAAAAAAAGCTACTCTGATAGGGAAACAAACACAGTTGCAGACAGAAAAAAAGAAAAACAAGGTGAATGATTGAATGACTGAGTGACGGACTGACTGACTGAAAGATTGACAGAACCAACTTTTCTTATTTTTTGATAATAGATTCAACACAACATTTCAAACGGACACCAAAAGTACATGATGCAGCTTTGAATCTAAACAGACAAAATATACAGCTTTTTTCCCCATTCACGAGAGGAGAGAGAGAGAGAGAGAGAGAGAGAGAGAGAGAGAGGAGAGAGAGGGAGAGAGAGAGAGAGAGAGAGAGAGAGAGAGAGAGAGAAAGAGAGAGAGAGAGAGAGGAGAAGAGAAAGAGAGAGAGAGAGAGAGAGAGAGAGAGAGAGGGGGGGGGGGGGGGGGAGGAAGGGACGGAAGAGAGAAAGAGACAGACAAGCCAGGCAGACAGATGACAGAGTCAGCGATAGACAGCAGACAGACAGGACACGAACACAGAGAGACACAGACACACAGAGGACACAGACACACACACACCGCGCGCGCGCACAGAGAGAGAGAGAGAGAGCAGAGAGAACGAGAGAGAAGAGACGAGAGAGCAGAGCGAGAGAGAGAGAGAGAGGGAGAGAGAGGAGAGAGAGAGAGAGAGAGAGAGAGAGAGAGAGAGAGAGAGAGAGAGAGAGAGAGAGAGAGAGAGAGAGAGAATCAAATCAAATCAAATCAAATCAAATCAAATCAAATAAATCAAATTCTTTTATTCGAGGATAATGAATAAGCACTCACGTGATTTTTTACATCCAGTCCCCGCCCAAATCAGGGATAACATCAATTTAAGAAACACCTTCGACTAACAACGATAATAACCAAACAACAAGGCCAAAACAACAAGACAGTAATGAACAGAACACAAGTTGCAAGGACAGAAGATAGAATATTAAAGGCGCAATACAGTGAACGAAAATTAATGATAAACAATCAAATGATCATTATAATAGAAAACAAAAACAAGGTGAAACCAGAAAATCGATAATAAGTAAGTAGTAGTTAAAACAAAAACAAGTAAGCGGAGAGGAGAGAGAGAGAGAGAGAGAGAGAGAGAGAGAGAGGAGAGAGGGGAGAGAGAGAGAGAGAGAGAAGAGAGACAGAGACAGAGACAGAGACAGAGAGACACAAGAGAGAGAGACAGACAGACAGACAGACAGAGACAGAGACAGAGAAGAGAGAACAGAGAGACAGAAGAGAGACAGACAGCAGACAGACAGACAGACAGAGACAGAAAGACAGAGAGACACAGAGAGAGAGACACAGAGAGAGAGAAGAGAGAGAGGAGAGAGAGAGAGAGAGAGAGAGAGAGGAGGAGAGAGAGAGAGAGAGAGAGAGAGAGAGAGAGGAAAAAGATACTTAACACTGGAGTAAACCTCATAGGATTATATTCGTCAGGACATAGTGTTAGATCGAACGACAGACAGACAGATAGACAGACAGATCGACCGACCGACAGACAGACAAACAAGCAGAAAAAAAATCCTAAAAGATGATATACTGACTTTAGATATGTTTGTCAATGCAGGACAAAGTGTTAGATCGAATCACAGACAGATATATAGAGAGACAGACAGATAGACGTTGACAAACAGACTGAACAAAAAAGATATTAACAAATGATGGACTACAGACTCAGACATGTTTGCCAAAGCAGGACAGACACACAGCAGACAGACAGACACACAGCAGACAGACAGACACACAGCAGACAGACACACAGCAGACAGACAGACACACAGCAGACAGACAGACACACAGCAGACAGACAGACACACAGCAGACAGACAGACACACAGCAGACAGACAGACACGCAGCAGACAGACAGACACACAGCAGACAAACAGACACACAGCAGACAGACAGACACACAGCAGACACACAGCAGACAGACACACAGCAGACAGACAGACACACAGCAGACAGACAGACACACAGCAGACAGACACACAGCAGACAGACACACAGCAGACACAGACAGTAGACAGACACACAGCAGACACACAGCAGACAGACAGACACACAGCAGACAGACAGACACACAGCAGACAGACACACAGCAGACAGACACACAGCAGACAAAGACAGTAGACAGACACACAGCAGACAACAGCAGACACAGACAGTAGACAGACACACAGCAGACAAACAGACAGCAGACAAACAGACAGCAGACAAACAGCAGACAGACACACAGCAGACAAACAGACAGCAGACAAACAGCAGACAGAACACAGCAGACAAACAGCAGACAGACACACAGCAGACAAACAGACAGCAGACAGACACACAGCAGACAGCACACAGCAGACAAGACATACAAACACCAACAGACAGGCAGCAGATGGACAGACAGACAGACAGACAGACAGGCATCAGGTGGACAGATACAGACAGACAGACAGCAGGTAGATAGACATACAAACACCAAGAGACAGGCATCAGCTGGACAGACAGACAGACATACAGACATCAGCTGGACAGATACACACAGACAGACAGCAGGTAGAAAGACATACAAAACACCAACAGACAGGCAGCAGACAGAGACAGACAGACTGACAGACAGGCAGGCAGGAAGGCAGGAAGGCAGACAACACACAGACAGCAGACAAATAGCAAACAGACAGCCAGCAGGCAGACAACACCAACAGACAGCAGACAAACAGACAGACAGACAGAATAATGGACGATTCCCTGTTCCTTGACATAAGCTAGCAAACCAACAACAACCAACCACCAACCAACCAACCAGCAACAGCAGCCATCCATCAACCAACCAACACTAAAGAAACACAAAGCAGCACCCACCTGTTTTCAGGAACCCATTGTTCATGGCCATCAGCTCTGTGGTGGTAAAGGTGGTGGTGGTGGTGGCAGTAGTGGTCAGGGGTGGAGGATGACGGGGGCAATACAAAGGAAGGAAGGAAGAGTAGGCAGCCATCATCGGTGATGGTTTCTGTGCTCGCGTGGAGTAGGGACCACCTGAACAAAGGAGAAAAAGTTACACACGTCGAGACTGGCTTTGGCCAAAACCTGCATCACTTATTGATGGGGGATGAGGGGAGGGGAGAAAGGGGGGGGGGGGGGGGGGGGTCGAGGGAGGGGGGGGGGCGTGATAGTCTGGTGGTAAGAGCGTTGTGCTCGCGATCTGACCGCCCGGGTTCGAGCCACCACGGAGCTGCCCGCCAAACTGATTGCATTCCCCCGAAAGTACTTTGGGCGAGACTATAACCCGAGGCCCCGCAGAACACAGCAATGCTCTAACCAGTGGGCTATCCTGCCCCTGCCCCCACCCCCACCCCCCTTACCTTATGATATCACGTGGTAAACGTTTGGAGGAATTGGTTTTGTTTGCGTGCTTGTTTTAATTCCAGCTTCAAGACATATTTATTTCAAACCTAAGATTGTCCTCTCTTGTTTCATTCATAACTGTCCCTGTCTTCAACAGCTGAAACCCCCATCACCCTGCCAAAGCGTATGACCTGTTGTGTGTGTGTGTGTGTGTGTGTGTGGTGTGTGGTGTGTGTGTGGTGTGTGTGTGTGTGCGTGTGTGTGGTGTGTGTGTGTGTGTGTGTGTGTGTGTGTGTGTGTGTGTGTGTGTGTGTGTGTGTGTATGTATGTGTGTATGTGTGTGTGTGTGTGTGTGTGTGTGTGTGTGTGTGTGTGTGTGTGTGTGTGTGTGTGTGTGTTGTGTGTGTACATTCGAATTTGTTAAAGATACTAATTGTTATTGGTTCCATGTGTAAGAATAGGTTGAATGCAAGTGTTTTGATTTGTTTTTACAAGATACAGCGCGATGTAAATGTCATTTATCATCAACATTATCATTATCGTTATCATCATCATTAGGAAGATCAAGCTGCATTTTGAGTTGTTAAAATCAGAACTGTTAACAGCCCTGTCCTTCCCCTGTTACTCCACGGTCAGATCCAATCTTGCTACTTTTATTTTCGAACCAGCATTTCTGTCCACTGAGCGTAATTCCACCAATGACGCTTTTTCGCCCTGAAACTTGGCCATATCTTCTTCTTCAGCTCTTTGTGTTCGGCTGGTCATGCCTTTAGCGCCGGTATCCCAGAGTCATTGTCGTTGACAATGTGCCGCCAATAGCGCGAAAGAAGAAACTGCTGGCGAGAATGGGAAGGCTATGGCCTCTTCGGATACAATCGCTTATGCCCAGTTATCGTTCTTAGCTGGCTGAGGGTTCTAAGGCAGAACAAGCCCTCATAATCCACCGATTGTTGTTGTTCAGCTGTGTTGAGCTCTAGTGACAAGTCCTCTGTTTATCTATCTGTCTGCCTGTCTCTCAATCTGTCTGCCTGCCCCCCCCCCCCCCCCCCCCCCCCCCCCCCCCCCTCTCTCTCTCTCTCTCTCTCTCTCTCTCTCTCTCTCTCTCCTCTCCTCTCTCAAAACTTACTGCAAAGAAATGATCACATGATTGACTTTGTTAGTATGTCATTGATATATTAAATTTTATTAACTTACCGAATCAACTACGTTTGTTTGGCTTGTTTGCTTAAAAAAACTTGCTGTTGGGTTTTTGTGTGTGTGTTTTTTTTTTTGAGGGCCTGGTGTAAAGAAGCCTCTGGCTTATCCATTTACCTTCATTAAAATATTTCAGTTCGAGTTCTCCCCCCCCCCCTTCTCTCTCTCTCTCTCTCTCTCTCTCTCTCTCTCTCTCTCTCCTCTCCCTCTGTCTGTCTGTCCTTCTGTCTGTCTGTCTGTCTGTCTGTCTGTCTGTCTGTTCTGCTCTTCTTCTTTCTCTCTCTCTCTCTCCTCTCTCTCTCTCTCTCTCTCTCCTCTCTCTTTTCTCTCTTTTCTCTCTCTCCTCCTCTCTGTCTGTCTGTCTGTCTGTCTGTCTGTCTTCTCTCTCTCTCTCCCCCTCTGTCTGTCTGTCTGTCTGTCTGTCTGTCTGTCTCTCTCTCTCTCTCTCTCTCTCTCTCCCCCTCTCTGTCTGTCTGTCTGTCTGTCTGTCTGTCTGTCTGTCTGTCTGTCTGTCTGTCTCTCTCTCTCTCTCTCTCTCTCTCTCTCTCTCTCTCTCTCTCTCTCTCTCTCTCTCTCTCTCCTCTCTCCTCTCTCTCCTCTCCTCTCTCTGTCTGTGCTGTCTGTCTGTCTGTCTGTCTGTTCTAGTCTGTCTATTCTGTCTGTCTGTCTGTCTCTCTCTCTCTCTCTTCTCTCTCTCTCTCTCTCCTCTCTCTCTCTCTTCTCTCTTCTCTCTCTCTCCCCTCTCTCTTTCTCTCTCTCTCTCTCTCTCGACGTGAGGTGGAAAAGAACCTGTTTAGTTGCACATGTAAGTGCGGAGCAAGAGGAATATTTCAAGACTGAATTATTTGCACAAAGCTGAACTTGTTATCCCCCTTGTCTCAGGACTGTAATGTTGAGAATGGACAATAAAACTGCGTCAGTGTCAGTCTCTCTCTCTCTTCTCTCTCTCTCTCTCTCTCTCTCTCTCTCTCTCTCTCTCTCCTCTCCTCTCTCTCTCTCTCTCTCTCTCTCCTCTCTCTTCTCTCTAGCTCTCTCTCCGCTTCCTTGGACAAAAACATTTGACTGATCCGCTCAAACGGGTACTGTACCGTCCTCCCTACAAGTCAATGACATTTCTATACTTAGGTAATCAGGTTTAACGCTTAGAGATCTGTAAAGTTTGTACGGGCAAAATTGAAACAATTACATCGTTTCGAAAAGGGCAAAACTGCTCTTTATAACTCTTGTAGGAGTCGAACAGCTCAAGAGAATGAAACGCCTTGTTCTACAAGTAACTAAGATGATTTTCATCCAAAATAAAATGGAAGTGTTTCAAATTATTGGTTCTGAATATTTTTGTTATTTGAAAAAGTATGGGAGTGCGCATACCCGCGTTTGGTTGTGTGTATGTATTCATGATGCAGTATATTACTTTAATTTCGTAAAACTTTCTTTGACTGGTTATATATGCGCTCGCACGCACGCGTG
>CM060346.1:34834745-34847245 GCA_030674155.1 Stramonita haemastoma | reverse complement strand
CCACTTTCGGGAAATCTAAAAAAATTGTATACAATATACCTTCCTTCACCTTCAACTGTCCCGTAGTCCCGTGGACCGTGGGGGCACCACTGAAGATGTTGCAACCAGCTTCCTCCACTCCCCATGGTCCTCCGCCCTCCGTAGTAGGTCGTTTCACCCAAGGCCTGTCCACTTTCTGATGTTGTCTTCCTATCGTTTCCTTTGTCTGCCTCTTCGTCTCCCTCCAATTACTGTTCCCTGTAAGACTGTCTTGGCCAGTCCAGATGATCGTGTGTCGTGCCCGTACCACTTTAGGTACAATGTTAGGTACACTAAAAAGTTGACTTTTTTCCAGAAAGTCTAACCAGGAAGTCTGCTTTATGCAGCGTGTGGTACACCAGAAGGTACAGTTTGGGGAAACTTATCACACTGTTTTTTGTGCAGAGGTGGGTACATTGAAAAGATGACTTTTCGGAAAGTGTGACAACAATATGATTGTGGTTATCACAGAGACCAGTGCACTATAAATTCGAACTGATGAAATGTCCTACAGTGTACTTTTAGAGTCTACTGTATACAATGCCTGGTGCATTAAAACGTGGATTTATTGGAGAGTCTAACAAACTAAGTGATGTTTTACAAATTTCTGATACACTAAATATAAGTTGGCTTCCCAGAAAGTTAAAGACAATGACTTTATTATATGTTCTAGAATTAGATACATTCCAAAGAATTCTAAAAGACAGATACAGATCTGCCTCTAAAGTAGGTAGTACACTAAAAGTTGACTCCTCGGAGTCTAATAAAAATGTATAGAGTATCTTGTACATTAGATATATGTTTTAAAAAATCTACATAGAATTTCTATTTTATGCAGCATTTAGAATACAAAAAATACGCTGAAGATGAGTGTTCGGAAAGTCGAATTGAAATATCTGTTATAATTTATACAATACATTGTATACTAAAACCTTTTATTTTAAATCTAACTGGAATATCTATTTCATACAGCATTTGGAACATGAACCAACATTTTTTTGTTTTACACAATGTTTAGCACACTAAAAAGTTGAGGTACTGGAAAGTCTAAACAGACGATGTATGTTAGACAGTCTTGGTGCATTAGAATGTTTGTTTTTCCTGACTAAATTACCTGTTTTATACAGCAGTTTGGTACACTTAACAATGACTTTTCGGTAAGTGTAAGTCTGTTTTTACAATGTGTGATACACTAAAAAGTTGACTTTTTGGAAAAGTCTGCCACAATTATTGTTTTAGATTTAGAGTCTGGTACAATGAAAGCTTTCATTTTTATAAACTTAAACTAGAACATCTGTTGTAAACACTGTTAAGTTTGATACACCCAAAAGTTAAATTTTCGGAAAGTTTACCAAAACTATTTGTTATCTAAGAGTTTGCGCTGCTGTTCATCAAGCACCTGACAAGTCAGGACCAGTGCCTCCGACTTCAACGTGGGAGTTCATTTCCTCTTGAAAAGGTTTGTTAAAGGCAGGAGAGTGGACTGAGAAGGCAGAAAATAGACAAGAAGGAAGTTGATAGGAAAGAACGGATCAAAGCAGAAACAAAGAGAGGGACAGAAAAGAGGGAATTCCTAACACAGAGCTTCCATATGGTGGGGGACGCTATTTTTATACTGACAGGTCCCCGGCATCCCTGCAGGGGCAGAACAGTATGCAAAGTGTACCACTGTCGCCACACTACTTACCACCACAAACCATGGCCAGCAATCACACATGGCAGCTGGGGTGGCAGTGGCCAGGGATGAGAGCAGGTGAGTGGGAGGAGGCGAGAGACACCACCATCATCATCATCATCGTTATCGTCGTCGTCATCTTATGGTAGAGGTAGTCTTTCTCGAGGAGATGGCTTGAGGCAATGCCAGAACAGCCAGAACCTGTCACACAATCCATCAATCAATCGATCAATCAATCAATCAATCAATCAATCAATAACTCAATACAACAATCGATCGAATCAATCCATGTTCATCAACTAATCAATCAATCAATAACTCAATACAACAATCGATCGAATCAATCCATGTTCATCAACTAGCCAGTCAATCAGTCTATCCATTTACCCCCTCCATAGACAAACAATCACGCAATCAACAGAAAGGATTTTGGTTTTGTAGTTTGATTGGAAAACAAGTATCAAGTCAGAGAGAGAGAGACAGGCACAGAGACAGACAGAGAAATAGAGAGAGAGACAGACAGACAGACAGACAGACACAGAGAATTTGAGGGAAACTAGAGAGAGACAGAGACAACGAGAGAGAGAGAGACAGAGAGACAGAGAGGCACACAGACAGACAGACAGACAGAGGGGAAGGGGGGGGGGGGCTACCAGATCAAGAACAATAACCCTCTTTAGTCTCAAAGTGAATCCAAAACACAAAACCCCCACAAAACTATCACGTCATCGCAGTTCATTATTTTATTTTAAAACTTCAAAAAATTACAGTGTCAAATTTGGAAAACACTGAGATTGTTGAGAGAAATTGTGAGAACATGGAGGGGTGGATTGCCTAATCCAGAGAGACAGGCAGACCTACAGACAACAATACCATTTACTAATATTATTCATGCGCAGCAACCAGCTACCATGGCGCAGTGGTTAGTCTGTTGGGTGAGTGGCTGGAAGTTGATGAGTTCGAATCTTATCAAAGTCTAAGTTTTATCGGGTTTCTTTTTTTGGTGTGTGTATGTGTGTTTTTGTTGGGGGAGGGTATTGTTGTTTGGTTAGTGATTTTTGTTTGTTTGTTTCTTGATGTCTACTTTTTTTTTTTTTGGAGGGGGGGGGGGGTCTCAGACTTTTAAAATTTTATTTTATTTATTTACTCTTTTATATCGAGGATAATCGAATAAGCAATCAAATGCTTTTTTACATCCAGTCCCGTGTGTATGCAGTTTTGTAAATGTCATCTGTTCCCACCGGCACACGATGGCCTACTCTTACGAAAAGCGGAACAGGATTTAACGTGGGCGCAAGCTGTTCTGCGTGCGTTCGCACACGGGGCCTCGGTTTATAGTCTCATCCGAAAGACTTTTGGGTGAGTGGAGTCAGCACTGATGTTAACTCCAGAGAAAAAAATCCTCTCGACCGGGAATCGGACCCGGGTCGTCAAAATTGCGTGCGCAATGTTCTGACCATTAGGCTACCGTCCCCAGACTCCAGCCGGGTGCTACATTGAAGGAGTTTGCATGGGATCATTGGGAAGATTGAAATTGCATAGTCGAGCATCATCTTCTGAACCAGCCCTGCAGGTGTAGGGATCTCCTGGGCCTAGCAGAAGCTGGGATATGTTAGGGCAGAAAGCGTGGGGGTGAGCTGGCGTCAGATCCTTTCATTAAAGGTCAGGTCTGAGGTTCACCGAAGACGATTGTGGGAAGGACGTTGTGGTGGTCATTATCTCAGGGGGGTGTCTCACTCAGCCTGGCTCCACGACTAATAAGCTATTGCTGTCGACATTGGATTGCCTAGCAGGAGGTATACTGCACATGTGGGTTCAGAACCAGCACCCCGACACCTCTGACGTCACCCAGCAGCGGTGCAGGGCCCCTTCTGGCTCTGGCTGGAGGCTCTAAGGTGGCTGACATTGATAAGCGCCCTGTGGACACCCCTGTCCTTGAGGAGGGGACAAAACGAGCTGAGGTAGGGCTTGGGGAATTGGGGGGGGGGGGGGGGGGAGGCAGGGGGACTCGAATGAGCAGCGTGGGAACGGTAAGGCAGGAATGTAAAACACTGGTAAGGCAGAAAAAAAAGAAGGCAAGACACGACATGACAGCGGAATGAAAGGGGAACGGGAAAGGTTGTCTGTCCCTACACTGCCTGCACTTCAGCTCTTCAACAAAAAAAACAGTCATAGTCGGAGGTAACGCACCTGCCTAGAAACTGACAACTGAGGGTCTCCCCCCCATCCACTTGACTTTGAATGGCAGCTGGTCTGGGTTTCTAATGTGACGATAAACCACGGTCCTGTATGGAACACGCATTAAACGCAGGTCAAAGAACTCACGCTAACCCGAGAGTGCCCCCCAAAGTTCGGCAGAGAAAAGACATCTCTTAGGGAAACAAATACACATGCGCTGCAGACAGGAATTTTTTTTACATACAAGTATGAAATGGGTGGCGTAGCTCTTGTGGTGACGCACTCTCCTAGAGGAGAGCAGCCCGGACTCCACGCAGGGAACTTTTCCGGGATTGAAAGTGGTGCACGATACAATGCCAAACAATACAATACAATGCAATATACAAGACAATGCAATACAGTGTAACACAGCTTGTCGCAAAAGAATTTGTTTCAAGCCATGACTCCATATTATCTATATATATAATTATATATATATATATATATATGATATATATGATATATATATATATATGTATATTCTATTTATCTATATATTATATATCTATATTATTATATATATAATCTCTAGTACATAGAAAAGCTAGAAAGACTATATACATAACTATGAGTGTTATTTAATGACAATGCCAGATCAGTTAAGCATAGAAAACAGCCAGAAACAGCACAAAGACAAAGACTTCGAAGTGTTAAGTTAGAATGACAGAAGCCAGGATAGTACAGCTACAGAATGACAGACAGCCAGATAGATACAGCTACAGAATGACATACAGCCAGGATAGATACAGCTACAGAATGACAGACAGCCAGGATAGATACAGCTACAGAATGACAGACAGCCAGGATAGATACAGCTACAGAATGACAGACAGCCAAGGATAGATACAGCTACAGAATGACAGACAGCCAAGATAGATACAGCTACAGAATGACAGACAGCCAGGATAGATACAGCTACAGAATGACAGACAGCCAGGATAGATACAGCTACAGAATGACAGACAGCCAGATAGATACAGCTACAGAATGACAGACAGCTAGATAGATACAGCTACAGAATGACAGACAGCCAAGATAGATACAGCTACAGAATGACAGACAGCCAGGATAGATACAGCTACAGAATGACAGACAGCCAAGATAGATACAGCTACAGAATGACAGACAGCCAAGATAGATACAGCTACAGAATGACAGACAGCCAGGATAGATACAGCTACAGAATGACAGACAGCCAAGATAGATACAGCTACAGAATGACAGACAGCCAAGATAGATACAGCTACAGAATGACAGACAGCCAAGATAGATACAGCTGCAGAATGACAGCCAGGATAGATACAGCTACAGAATGACAGACAGCCAGGATAGATACAGCTACAGAATGACAGACAGCCAAGATAGATACAGCTACAGAATGACAGACAGCCAGGATAGATACAGCTACAGAATGACAGACAGCCAGGATAGATACAGCTACAGAATGACAGACAGCCAGGATAGATACAGCTACAGAATGACAGACAGCCAAGATAGATACAGCTACAGAATGACAGACAGCCAGGATAGATACAGCTACAGAATGACAGACAGCCAGGATAGATACAGCTACAGAACTGAACCCTGACAGATCGGCAACCAGATGATTAGAGACATCAGGAAATACATGATGTGACATGGCACAGAGATGAGAGAGAGAGAGAGAGAGAGAGAGAGTAGAGAGAGATGAGAGAGAGAGAGAGAGAGAGAGACAGACAGACAGACAGACAGACAGACAGACAGACAGACAGACAGACAGAGAGAGAGGGGGGGGGCACAAAACAGGAAGCCATGATGGGAGGGAGGAGGGTGTATACAGAGGGAGGGAGGGAGGGCTGCTATACAGAGGGAGGGAGGGAGGGCTGCTATACAGAGGGAAGGAGGGAGGGCTGCTATACAGAGGGAGGGAGGGCTGCTATACAGAGGGAGGGAGGGCTGCTATACAGAGGGAGGGAGGGCTGCTATACAGAGGGAGGGAGGGCTGCTATACAGAGGGAAGGAGGGAGGGCTGCTATACAGAGGGAGGGAGGGCTGCTATACAGAGGAGAGAGGGCTGCTATACAGAGGGAGGGAGGGAGGACTGCTATACAGAGGGAGGGAGGGCTGCTATACAGAGGGAGGGAGGGCTGCTATACAGAGGGAGGGAGGGAGGGCTGCTATACAGAGGGAGGGAGGGCTGCTATACAGAGGGAGGGAGGGAGGGCTGCTATACAGAGGGAGGGAGGGCTGCTATACAGAGGGAGGGAGGGCTGCTATACAGAGGGAGAGGGAGGGAGGGCTGCTATACAGAGGGAGGAGGGAGGGCTGCTATACAGAGGGAAGGAGGGAGGGCTGCTATACAGAGGGAAGGAGGGAGGGCTGCTATACGAGGGAGGGAGGGAGGGAGGGCTGCTATACAGAGGGAGGGAGGGAGGGCTGCTATACAGAGGGAAGGAGGGAGGGCTGCTATACAGAGGGAGGGAGGGAGGGCTGCTATACAGAGGGAGGGAGGGCTGCTATACAGAGGGAGGGAGGGAGGGCTGCTATACAGAGGGAGGGAGGGAGGGCTGCTATACAGAGGGAGGGAGGGAGGGCTGCTATACAGAGGGAGGGAGGGAGGGCTGCTATACAGAGGGAGGGAGGGCTGCTATACAGAGGGAGGGAGGGCTGCTATACAGAGGGAGGGAGGGAGGGCTGCTATACAGAGGGAGGGAGGGAGGGCTGCTATACAGAGGGAGGGAGGGAGGGCTGCTATACAGAGGGAGGGAGGGAGGGCTGCTATACAGAGGGAGGGAGGGAGGGCTGCTATACAGAGGGAGGGGAGGGCTGCTATACAGAGGGAGGGAGGGAGGGCTGCTATACAGAGGGAAGGAGGGAGGGCTGCTATACAGAGGGAGGGAGGGAGGGCTGCTATACAGAGGGAGGGAGGGAGGGCTGCTATACAGAGGGAGGGAGGGAGGGCTGCTATACAGAGGGAGGGAGGGAGGGCTGCTATACAGAGGGAGGGAGGGAGGGCTGCTATACAGAGGGAGGGAGGGCTGCTATACAGAGGGAGGGAGGGAGGGCTGCTATACAGAGGGAAGGAGGGAGGGCTGCTATACAGAGGGAGGGAGGGCTGCTATACAGAGGGAGGGAGGGAGGGCTGCTATACAGAGGGAAGGAGGGAGGGCTGCTATACAGAGGGAGGGAGGGCTGCTATACAGAGGGAGGGAGGGAGGGCTGCTATACAGAGGGAGGGAGGGAGGGCTGCTATACAGAGGGAGGGAGGGAGGGCTGCTATACAGAGGGAGGGAGGGAGGGCTGCTATACAGAGGGAGGGAGGGCTGCTATACAGAGGGAGGGAGGGAGGGCTGCTATACAGAGGGAAGGAGGGAGGGCTGCTATACAGAGGGAGGGAGGGAGGGCTGCTATACAGAGGGAGGGAGGGAGGGCTGCTATACAGAGGGAGGGAGGGAGGGCTGCTATACAGAGGGAGGGAGGGCTGCTATACAGAGGGAAGGAGGGAGGGCTGCTATACAGAGGGAGAGGGAGGGCTGCTATACAGAGGGAGGGCTGCTATAAGAGGGAGGGAGGGAGGGCTGCTATACAGAGGGAGGGCTGCTATACAGAGGGAGGGAGGGAGGGCTGCTATACAGAGGGAGAGGGAGGGCTGCATCTCAGTGGATGGACGACACTCCGATAAAGATGCAATCAACTAAATGTACACATCCCCCAACCCCTACCCCCATGGGGTAGCCAGGGGCTTTTTCATAATAAACAGCATCCGCAGTTTCTGGAAATTCTGTGCTACAAATTTCCCCTTTTCTATCACTCCCTTCGTCTGTCTTTTTCTTTCTCTTTCCATCCTCTCTTTCTCGTGTTTATTTTCTACCTGCCCAGCTTAACCTCCTGTCATTTTTTTCAAGCAACTCTGTAAGATTTTCTGATACACTTGTTCACGAGCTGCCCTTACGTTGGAACGTACCGGCTGAGGCCAGCGGGCAGATCTCCTGCAACTTAGTAGGTCTGGAGAAGACCCATCACTCCCAATACATGGCCAGAGTACAGATCTACCCGCACCTTCCTTCCATTTCCACCTTATGTTATTTGCCCAGGCCAAAAGCTTTATCAGTGAAAAATGTCAGCAAAGTGCCAAGGCCTATATACATTTGCAATAAAATGTTGCTATACTTTAGGCGATTATGCTAAGATTATCTTTACCTGTGACAAGCTCTTAGTATATATAACAACCTTTCTAAGGAAGAAAAAATCCTCTGAAGTCGGAGAATGGTTGCAGATAATTATCAGGAAAACAGCCATACACGCAAACTTCTCATCCAGTGTGTACTTGGGGTTTCCCAATGATTCCCAGGTGTGATAAGCGAGACAGTGCATATCAAGCTCTGGGAAGCCCGCGTGGTGCTTAGCTAGGAATCGCTCGACAACAAGAAGTAGATTTTCTATACATACAATCATTTCGCCCAGAAAGGATGCACGTTAAAGATCCAATGAATCGAGGTTTCCCGAAACATGAAAATACCCAGCATGCAGCCCAGATCATACTGGCGCGTTGGGTTACACATCTAAAGAAGTATCTGTAGATTTTATTTTTTCTTCTTTCCTGATTAAAAGAAACCCTCGTTTTTATTGTTTACCTTGTGTTATCAGTCATGTGGATATCCTCTTTTTATTCTCCTTTTTTTATCTATGAGTTTTTTTCTTTACTATATTTTCTTATAAGTGAAATGGATTTCTAGTTACCTTGGGAATAGTGAAATCGGTATACAGGAGAACTGAACAGCTGGAGGGGAGAATATTATGCAGAATTTCGACTTCTTAACATCTTGGGAAAACAGATTTCTAAAGAGGTATCCATAATGAGTCCATGAAGCTGTGGGTTGAAATCTCGGCACTGATATCGGGGGAACTAAGGGTGAGGAAGTTTACGACTTCCAAGGTCAATTCTAAACGCAGACCTGCCAGTGCCTTCGTTCCCTTTTCAGTAGAAAATTATATACGCATACATAAGATCCAAAATGCACATTAAAGTTGCTGTATTTCATGAGAGCGCTCCGTGAACTACGGAAACCCAAAGGCGGTTCCTGGTTCAACTTGCCCAAGAGACACTGCAGGGAAAAAGTCAGTACATTGCCCTGCCCCAAAGAATCTGCCCATGGGTGGAGAGGGGAACAGGCGGGGAATGTACATTTCTTAGCATCTTGGGAAAATTAATGTACACGTACAGGTCATGGCCATAGTTTTGCACGTCAGTGAAACGTGGACCACACCAGTAGACATTGAAAGGAGGATACAGGCAATTGGAGATGAGACGCTTTCACAAACTCCTTGATGCCTGATGCAGGGATCACATCACTAACGGGGAAGGGAAAACCAGAGTGATTACAAACGCCATCGGGCCGTATAAAAATCTGACTTCAGTGAAAAAACACAAACTGAAGTGGTAGGGGTACGTCACATGAACAGATCTGCACTGGCCAAGACTGTCCTACAGGGAACAGAACAAAGAGGGAGACGAACAGGCAGACAGGAAACGAAAGGATAACAACATCAGAGAGTGAACAGGCCTTGGGTGGAATGACATACTGAGGAAAGCTGATAACCGCAAGGAGTGGAGAAAGCTGGCTGCACAATCTTCAGTGCTGTCCCGACGGTCAGCCAGAGTACGGGATCTGTGAAGGAAAGTAATAGGTATCATGGGTAAAGACGCAAAAAAAGTATTTCTTTGCTCCTTTGGAAAACTACACGTATGCATATAATGGATTGAGCAGGTGCAGGAGGGGAATCTGGATGACAGCCGTTAGGACTGACATTTCTATACAGGCATAGGTATAACAGAAAGACTACAGGGAAACAGACGAAGAAGAAAACTTCTTTTCTTCTCTTCTTTCTGTTTCCTTATATCACTGGGTGGGGGCGCGCAGTGCCTTGTCTTCTCCTGTGCTGGTCACTCTGCAGGAGAGTCTGCCGTTGTACAGGCCAGGATGCATGCTGGGTATGTTCATCCTCAGTTTTCCTAGCATTCAGTTGGCCCTCTGAATGTGTGGGTGCGTGCGTGCGTGCGTGCGTGCGTGCGTGTGTATGTGTGTTTCGATGTTTCCTTAATTTGTGTATCATTCTGGCAAAGGGGGATAAATAGCCTGTGCTTATCTCCTTGTAGCGATGTGGTTCGTTCTAGCCACCACGGTTGAACCGTAACTCTCTCTCTCTCTCTCTCTCTCTCTCTCTCTCTCTCTCTCTTCTCTCTCTCTCTCTCTCTCTCTCTCTCTCTCACCACGTTCTCCAGTTTCCCCTTCTTCAGTCTTTATTTTATTCATTCACTGGCTTCACAGACAACGGTATCTGATTCCTGAAGATTGAACTGCACCACACCCCAATGTGCTTAATAGCATGTGTATGTGAGTTGGGCTACTCAGGCCAACTACAAAATGATGCAGTGACCATTTCAAAAACTATGTTATGGGAGGTAAGGGCAGACTAGGCCTCGTACGAAGATGATAGTCATCTGTCACTATTGCAAATACACCCGTCAACCGGCTGGCCAAACTATAGAACAAAATTAGGAGCCAATGACTGGTTGACGATACACTCCCTTAGTCGATAACACCTGCTGGGACTCTTAAAACAATCAAACCAAAGCCAGACTGGTAAAAACAGATAGTGTAGGTTTTGTCACAGATTTGATGTATTCACTGCCTGTTTCGGTCTTGCTTTTCTCTGCGTTCCCCTCTTGGGTGG
Organism: Stramonita haemastoma; assembly: GCA_030674155.1. Lineage (NCBI taxonomy): Eukaryota > Metazoa > Mollusca > Gastropoda > Neogastropoda > Muricidae > Stramonita > Stramonita haemastoma. Next base: position 34,836,621 of record CM060346.1, on the reverse strand, counting down.
AATGCGTTGTGCCAGGTCTGTCCTCTCCTGTGCTTGCTTGTATCTCTGCAGGAGGTCTGCCTGCTGGCCTCAGCTGCCACATTCCGTCTTTAGAGCAGATCAGTATCATCTAATTTAAGGCTGTATCACAATTGTGTCCATCGATTCAGAAAAATGCTAATATCGTAGTCTTCTTTGCCTTCAAAGTCATGCCCAGAATACTTGAATCCTCCTATGGATGGGATTTCCAACTGAAATGAAACTGTGTAAAAGTACTGTTTCAAGCCGTTGAATTATCGGGGGGTTTGTGTGTGTGCTTGATTCTTCAACATGTTGACTGACAATCAAGACGACAAAGCTGAAGACTCTCTACGAACTGAAATAGTGATCATAGTAATAAATAATGATGGTTATGATGATGCTGATAACAGTATTAATAGTGGTGATGGTAATGGTGATGATGATGATGATGATGATGATGGTGATGAAGAAGAAGATGATGATAATGATGATGATGTTGATAGTACTAATAATGGTAATGATAATAAAGATGATGATGACAACAACAGCGATAATGATAATGATGATTCTGATGATGATGATGATGATGATAGTAATAATAATGGTAATGATGATAACGATGATAACAATAATGAAAACAATGATGATAAAGATGATGATAATGATGATGACGATGATGATAGTAATGTGGTGATGATAATAATGGTGGTAATAATGATGGTCAGAGTAATAATAACAATTCAATTCGGTGAATGTACATTACACATAATCTTGTAAAAAAAAAACGGTTGTGCGTCTGCTACACCATGGTTGGACTTATTGACACAAGTGAATAACACGGTACCGAGAGAAACAAACAAAACAAAAACACAAGCCAAACCAAAAAGCCAACATCCCAGTCCAATTCAAAATTCGTTTCTCTATACCGAGTCTGCTGCAGAAGGGCTGACAGAACAGAGCATTTCCGTTTCCGGAAGGAACATCATTCAATGTCTGTCAAAGAGCAACGTATGCGTCACTCCAACCTCCTCGCATTTTACTCACCTTCTGTCTACTCAAGTCACTAAGTTTTGGCTCGCGCAAGTCGACGTAGTCAAGCTTTATGACGCAGGATCGTGCAAACGTAAAGAAACACTAATGCAGTGTGTATCAGTTATCTTCTGTAAAGCCTCTAGTTACTAACGGCAGCATCGTGAGACTGAGTGATGTGTGCAGTCTGTGTATATGTGTGCGTGTGCGTGTGTGTGTGTGTGTGCGTGTGTGTGTGTGCGTGCGTGCGTGGTGTGTGTGTGGTGTGTGTGTGTGTGTGTGTGTGCGTGCGTGTGTGTGTGTCCTCAATCCACGATTTCTCCATCAACTAGCTTCCCAAAGAACGCTGGAACACATCAACATAAAACATCTGATGTATGCGATCAGAGACACGTACCCGGTGGCATGTGTGCGTCAGTTGCACACGTACTCTCGCACGCACACAGCCCCCCCCCCCCCTCTCTCTCTCTCTCTCTCGCACACACAGAAGCAGCAACTATACAAAGACGGAGACACGTACACGACGGGGGACAGGAAGGGAGGGGGGGGGGGGGAGCTGGATCAACGTGATTTACATACAGCTCTCTGATTGGTCAAAGCCAGAGTCATGTGACCTGACGGGAGTTCTGATTGCATAGAGTGGATGGGCAGGGGAGGGGGAGGAAAGGGAGAGGAGGACGGGGAAGCAAGCGCCATGGCAACGGATTTCGGCGACCACTGCAGTATGGTTAAGTTTGGTGGTGTTTTTCTTCTACTTCTTTTTGAAAAGCCAGCGTCGTGTTAGTTTTGCCTTCTCCTTTCCTTCAGTTCCATTTCAAACCTTTCGGCGGTGGATCGTGTATCTGAT
>CM060346.1:34817245-34827245 GCA_030674155.1 Stramonita haemastoma | reverse complement strand
AAAGTATCTGCCGAGGAGCGGAGGGAGCGAGAAGGTGTGTACAAGTGAAGACATTCACAGAGGTAGGAGGGTGCAGTATTGTGGAGACATTTGTAACAGAGGGTATTGATCTTGTAGTTTACTCTCTGTGGTACGGGCAGCCAATGGAGAGATTGCAAGAGAGGGGTAATATGCTCGGATTTTTTCTTTCTGAGGACCAGGCGAGCTGCAGAGTTTTGTATACGTTGAAGGGAGTGGATGGATGATACTGGCAGACCCGCCAAAAGAGAATTGCAATAGTCCAGACGTGAGAGAATAAGAGAAGTGACAAGTTTGGATGTTGCATCAGTGGACAGGTACTTACGAATTGCGCTAATACGCCGTAGTTGATAGTAGCATGACTGACAGGTTTGGGTAATGAATTTTTGCATGGAGAGAGTGTTGTCGACAACGACTCCCAGATACTTCACAGAAGTGGATAGCGGAACTGACGTATTGCCGAATTCTATTGAAGTTGTTGGAACGGAGGAGAGTTTGTGTTTGGTGCCTACGAGCATGGCTTCGGTTTTATCTGCATTTAGTTGTAATTTGTTTTGTATCATCCAGTGTATGTATCAACCATGTGAGGAAGAATGGAATGTCGTTTATCCAACCAAGTTCAAACAACTAATGACCAATGAACAGTGAACAAGATTTATTGTTCAGGCCTCCAGCCAAGAGAGAGAAGGGGGGGGGAGGACAAAGAGAGAGAGAGGAGAGAGAGAGAGAGAGAGAGAGAGAGAGAGGAGAGAGAGAGAGAGAGAGAGAGAGAGAGAGACAGACAGACAGACAGACAGACAGAAAGACAGAGAGACAGAGAGAGACAGGAGAGGGAGGAGAGGGAGAGAGAGGGAGAGAGAGAGAGAGGGGGGGGAGGAGCAGGGCATTGAGGCTTTGCTTACAACAGGTTCTCATAGCAGAAAAAAACACCATAAGTAGATCGATAAATTAATAGACAAAGTAATGGAAACAATAACAAAACAATTATTTAATTACGTTAGCAATTAACCACTCGAATTTTCTAACCAAACTATCAATGAATGAAAAAAACATACATATCCATAATTATACATCCACTGTACCTGAGAGAGAGAGGAGAGAGAGAGAGAGAGAGAGGAGAGAGAGAGAGAGAGAGAAGAGAGAGAGAGAGAGAAGAGAGAGAGGAGAGAAGAGACAGACAGAAGAGAAGAGAAGAAGAAGAGAGACGAGAGCAGCAGACGAGACAGACAGACAGACAGGCGAGACAGACAGGCAGGTAGACAGAGAGGACAGACAAGACAGAAAGGCGAGCAGCAATTTACAGGGAAATGAAGACAGGCGGTGTTTTTACAACCAGGGGCGTATAGGGATAAGACAGATAAGAAATCAATGGAGAGCGAGGAAATGTTTATTCGAGGATGATGATGAAGCGTGTGTGTTTAATCCGAACCGAGTATAGGAGATGAAGATCAAGATAGAATAATGAAGAGAAGAGAGACGAGAGGACAGACAGAAGAGACGACAGAAGAAGAGAGAGACAGACAGAAGAGAGAGAGAAGACAGACAGACGACGAGAGACGAGAGACAGAAGAAGACAGAGAGAGAGGAGAGAGGGAGAGAGAGAGAGGAGAGAGAGAGAGAGAGGAGAGAGGAGGGGGGGGAGAGAGGAGGAGGGAGAGAGAGGGGGGAGGGGAGAAGAGAGGATGAATAAATGAATGAATGATCTTTATTTTTTAGAGTAAGCATTACATACTTTTTTTCATCTGGCCCTTGCCCTGATCAGGGAATAAAGCTAAGAAACCCCCTCCCTACCCCTACATACCAGAATCACCACCAACAGCAAGAGAAGGAGAAGGAGAGAGAGAGAGAGAGAGAGAGAAGAGAGAGAGAGAAAAGAGAGAGAGAGAAGAGAAGAGAAAGAGAGAGAGAGAGAAAAGAAAGAGAGACGAGAGAGAAGAGGAGAGAGGAGAGAAGAGAGAGGGAGAGAGAGAGAAGAGAGAGAGAGACGAGAGAGAGAGAGAGGAGAGACAGAGAAGACAGACAGACAGACGACAGACGAAGAGAGACAGAGACGGACGAGAGACAGAGAGAGACAGAGACAGAGAGAGACAGACAGACAGAGACAGACAGATAGAGAGACAGACAGCAAACAGAAAGACAGACAGACAGACAGAGACAGAGAGAAAGTTAGGCGGGGAATGGTCCTACGATCGTAAGAACGAGGTTCATCTATGTATTTATTTGTCATTCCATTTATCTATTCATTCATTCATTTATGTGTGTACTTATTTATTCACTGCAATTCTGATATTGTTATTGAATTTTTATTTTAGTAATTGATTTATTTTATCTAATTGCTTTTTGTTAGTATTTGATAAATGCGTTTATATATTCAATTTTGATAACTAATATTTATTATTTATCTTTTCTTTTATCCCAAGGATAATGGAATAAACACTCGTGTACTTTTTTACATCAAGTCCCCGTGTGTGTGTGTGTGTGTGTGTGTGTACTTTTGTAACCTTTGTTATCTGTTCCCACCAGCACGCAATGGCCTACTCTTACGAAAAGCGGAACAGAATTTGATGTGTGCGCAAGATGTTCTGCGTACGTTCGCACACGAAGCCTCGGTTTACAGTCTCATCCGAAGGACTTTTGGGGAGAGTGGAGTCAGCACTGATGTTAACTCCAGGGGAAAAATCCCCTCGAACGGGAATCGAACCCGGGACGTCAAATTGCGAGCGCAATGTTCTAACCACTAGGCTATCCCATCCCCTAATATACTTATTCAATCTTATTTTTTAGTTTATCAATTGGTTATCTGTATGTCAATGCCCCCCCCCCCCCCCAAAAAAAAAAAAGTTTTGCTTTTGAATAAAATTAAAATCATTAACACATTAACTAATCAATGAATATATGAATAAATAAATAGATCTAGATAAATGAATAAGCCCTGCCTTAATGAATAGAGAAACAAAAAATAAAATGTATGTATGTATGTATGTATGCATGTATGCATATATGCATATATGTATTGTATGTATGTATGTATGTATGTATGTATGTATGTATGTGTATGTGCGTATGTGCGTATGTATGTATGTATGTATGGTATGTATGTATGTATGTATATGTATGTATGTATGTATGTATGTATGTATGCATGCTGGTGTATGCATGCGTGTATGCATGCGTGTATGCATGCGTGTATGCATGCGTGTATGCATGCGTTGCATGGTGTATGCATGCGTGTATGCATGGTATGTATGCATGTATGTATGATGTATGTATGTATGTATGTATGTATGTATGTATGTATGTATGTATGTATGTATGTATGTATGTATGCATGTATGTATGTATGTATGTATGTATGTATGTTTACATTACACACGTTTCTTTATTAGCTTTGGAGTGTTTTTAGTTTGGTTGGGGTTTTTTGTTTGTTTGTTGTACTTCAAAGTTTGTTGCATGCATATTTAACTGGTGTGTAAAATCTTATGGATGATCTATCGTATACTTTTAAGAACTGTTTGTAATGTTCCTGATTTTTACATGCACAATACCCCAACAACTACACCCATTATCTTTACACACACACACACACACACACACACACACACACACACACACACACACACACACACACACACACACACACACACAAAATCCACAATAAATGAATATATAAAAAAGAAGAAGAAGGGAAGAAGTAGCAGAAGAAGACGAGGAACGAGAAGAAGAAGAAGAAGAAGAAGAAGAAGAAGAAGAAGAAGAAGAAGAAGAAGAAGAAGAATGCAAAGAATGCAAAGAATGCAAAGAATGCAAAGAAGAAAGAAGAAGAAGAAGGAGAAGAAGGAGAAGAAGGAGAAAAAGGAGAAGAAGGAGAAGAAGAAGAATAAGAGCAACAACAACAACAACAATCCCAGCTGAAAGTTGTGTAAAGGGAAGGAAACAAACAGCTGACTCGTGCCTATAATATAATTATGCACTATCCCAGAAGAGCTCCTTTGCGGTATCTGTGTATATCATTAGCTACTAAAGGCATTGACCTGTTCAATTTTCCTTGTTAGCAAGTCTGAAGAGAAAGTAAACTACGTGATCTGCTGCAGATACCCTGCGCTTACAAATACCTAGATTCAATCAATCCACTGTTGGCCGTCGCTCTTTCTCTGTTTCTGGTCCAGTGATCTGGAACAACCTCCCTCTCTCCCTTCGTAAAAAGCCTACCTATGACACATTTAAATCCAGCCTCAAGACACACTTATTTCAAAGCTAAGATTTTCCTATCCTGTTTCATCATCTGCCCCTGCTCTCAACAGCCGAAATATCCACCGCCCTGCTAAAGTGTTTATACTCATGTGTGTTTATACTCTGTGTGTGTGTGTGTGTGTGTGTGTGTGTGTGTGTGTGTGTGTGTGTGTGTGTGTGTGTGTGTGTGTGTGTGTGCGGCGCGCGCGCGTGTGCATTGACTTCGTTAAAAAAAATTTAATTGTTGTTGGCTGCATGCGCAAGAATTGGTTGAATGCAAGCGCTTTGATTTGTTTTTGCAAGATATAGCGCTATATAAGTTCCATTTATTATTATTATATTATTATTATTATTATTATTATTATTATTATTATTATTATTATTGTTATTATTATTATTATTGTCATAAACGTGTAAGAGGAGGTAGGCCTAATGATTAACCCAAGAATGTCAGGACAGACAAATCATAAAGTACACGTCAAGAAAGGAATAAATGTTTACCAGCATGTGTGGTGGTCTAGGTGCTAGCCTTTCGGATGAGACGATAAACCAAGGTCCTTTGTGTTACACATCATTATTTAGCGCATGTAAAAACAACCCACGGCAATATGAGGGTTGTCCCAGGACAAAATTCTGTAGAAAAAGCCACTCTGATGGGGAAACAAATACAACTGCAGACAGGAAAAAGAAAAAAATAATAATGGGTGGCGCTGCACTTGTGGCGACGCGCTCTCTCCGGTGGGAGCAGCCCAAATTTCACGCACATAAATCTGCTGTGACATTAAGTTGTATAACAATTTTTTTCAATAGTTGGTCCAGAGGCAGTACAACATCAGAACCCCCCCACCCCCCACCCCCCTAAACCAGTTCTACCGAATGCAACTTAACAACTGTTATACTTCATCGTTTTGTTTCCTTCCCCATAAACTACAACATCATTACTAGTTTGGGTGTCATTGAAAGTTTCAGACAGTACTACTCCCGAACAGGAAATGCGCTTTGAGCCTACGACAGTCGTTAACTATCATCCTCATTCTTATCAGTAGGCATCCATCCATCAGTCTCGGAAGACTGAGCCTATGGAGTTGCGCTCTGATCTAGGCTCTAGCACAAAGTTTGGGTAAGTACGTATGGAGCACAAGCTGTTACCCATGCAGCAGACCAGTTGGAATAGTCTTTTGGAAGGGCAATCGGGAAGAAAGGGCGAAACTGGGAAGAAAGGGGCGAGGCTGGGAATCGAACCTAGAAACCCACAGCTTAGTTGTTGGCAGGTGAATGCCTTAACCCTCCTGCCACCCCCTCCTTCTCATCGTCATCTTCATTATTATTATTATTTTATTATTATTATTATTATTATTATTATTATTATTTTATTATTATTTTATTATTATATTATATTATATCATATTATCATTAATGTCATTATCATTAATATCATTATTACGTTGTTGTGCGTTTCACAGCTTAACACTCTGGGGGTCACCAGAATGTGCACTCTGACTCACTCATGCCACCTGGAATCACTGTGAGATTGAAATTGCACTCTGAATGAGAAGTTTGCTGTATGACTGTTTTTAAGTGCCTTGCCATACAGGCAGCCATACTCCGACCCTCAGAGGGTATTTTCTCCTTTGAAAGAGAGGGCAGATTGCTATGTTAAGAGCTTGTCATGGCTGAGGCAATCTCAACACATTTTCGCAACATAACAACACTTTAATATAGGCCTTGCCGTGTGTGTGCACGTGTGTGTGTGTTGTGTGTGTGTGTGTGTGTGTGTGTGTGATGTGTGTGTGTGTGTGTGTGTGTGTGTGTGGTGTGTGTGTGTGTGTGTGTGTGTGTGTGTGTGTGTGTGTGTGTGTGTGTGTACATTTGAATTTGCTAAAACTATTAATTGTTATTGATTGCTTGTGTGTTGGACAGGTCGAATGCAAAGTGCTTAGATTTGTTTCTGCAAAATACAGCACAAATAATAATATTATTATTATTATTATTATTATTGACACAGCTTTTGGCCTGGGCCAATGATCACTACTGTTATTATCATTGTTGTTGTTTTTTGTTATTATTATTATCATTAGTATTATCATTATCACCATCATCACAGATTGGCTATGGATAATAATCTCAGTTAAAGAGTTGCCTGATGTTATAGGTGTGTTTTAATTTTGTGCCTGTATTACTGGAAGCATAACGCTTTATGAAGTTTTTTGCTGACATTTTGTATTTTAGTCCTTTCTTCCTTCCTTCATCACTTATTCATTCATTGCTTTATTTCTTCCTGTCGTTCTAGGCTGAACCACGCGGAGCAAAGCTGCCAGGACCAGTCTGCATGGCATCTGTCTCTCTCTTTGTTCTGTGCCACCGTAAGTAGTTAGTTACTGATTCATCTTTTCTTTCTCTTTGATTTACCTGACACCCACTTTACTACAGCCCTTTTCACGCAGACACATCTCCACTGAGGTTTACAAAAGTTGATTGTGTCTTTATCTTACGCTAAGTATTCCTCTTGTGTAAATGAAAATGAATTCGTTGTTATCTAGAAACAAAACAAAACATGATGAATTCATGTGGGTTACAAGCATAGCTCAACGCAACCAACCAGTAAACGTTTGTCACATGAAACAGTACTAATCAATCTCACAGTTTCAGGCAAACCGTTTTGCTATTATATGTATAAGCAGAGAGCATTCATATAATCATAACATCAGTGCTGTCCATCCATGTGTGTGTGTGTGTGTGTGTGTGTGTGTGTGTGTGTGTGTTGTGTGCGCGCGCGCGCGCACGCATACAAGTGTGCAGGCATATGTCCATGCACGCCTGCGACACACACACACCACACACACACACACACACACACACACACACACACACACACACACACACACACACACACACACACAAAACTCTGGAGTTATTATGTCATGCACTTGTTATAACATGTCTGGTGTCAATTACCTACATTCCTTTATTCTTGGTTTCATTCATTATCAACTTATCAAACTTTTTCCTCCTTTCTTGTTCACGTGGGAAGACAACTGGATATGTGCAAGGCTGACTGATGACTGCCTATTTGGTGCTATGTATTCCTCCCTCTGGTGTTCACAACCAATCAACAAAGCCATTTCTTTTACCGAATCCCTTTGTGTTTGTTTAACTTACTTCATACTCATGTACCTCACATTTAAAGTCATGCTCACATTGTTTCGTCGTGAATGCATTTTGAGAAAAACATTCCCTGGTTGTCTATGGCCGGTTTATATATATAATATATATATATATTATATATTATATTTATATATATAATATATATAATATAATCTTTTCATTTCTGACATACAAATTACTGTCCTTAGTTTTTTTAGTCAGGTCAAGTCAAGTCAAAAATGCTTTAATCATCCTGAAGGGCAATAACAATACTGACAGGTATATTGATAGACTACGATCCTAATAAAAAAAAAAACACAAGATAACCTACATTTCATATTTGTTCAAACATTATACAATAGCTTCAAATAAAAGAATCACAAACACACTCGTACACGCGCGCGCGCACACACACACACACACACACACACACACACACACACACACACACACACACACACACACACACACACACCACTGTATGGATACAATGTTTTTAAAACCAATGACTAGAAAAGACATAAACCACTATTTTTTACGCATGTACAAATGAATTTACAAACAATTAAAAAAATCGATCAGGCCAAAAGTAAGACATACTTATTTTATGAGTGCATGTGCATGTATATACATGCATATATATATATAACATTGACTACATTCATAACATTGGCAATCAGGTAAGTAATTCAGAGAAGTGAAATAGTGTTATTAAGAGTTTAGAATTCGGATAGCTACTGGCACAAAGGAATTTCTTTTCTGTTTGCTTTGCTGTTGTGGCATTGAAAACGACGTCCTGAAGGCAACAATGGAAATTCTGAAAACAAAGCGTGAGAGGAATCGGCCAAAATGGCTGTTGCTTTGCGTACAAGCTGCTGATTATGAAACGACTTGAGATCTCTTTGTTCTTCTCCAATTATTTTTAGCAGATTCTCACAATCCTCTGAAGACCATTCTTGTTCTTAATACTAAGGTTATTGTACCAACAAATGAAAGCAAAACTTAAAACGCTCTGTATGTAAGATTGTAAAACAGAGAAAGAATCTTTTTGTTAAAAAAAAAAAGAGTTAAGCTTCCTTTAAAAATACACACGCTGTGGCCCCTTTTTGACAATAGCGTCCCAGTTTAACTTGTGGTCAAAAACAGTTCACAGATAGTTGTATTTCAAAACGTTTTCAACTTCCTGATTATGGATGATGGTATTCTCAGAAGTGTGCCCCGATCTTCTGAAAACGATAGGAAGACCTTTAGTTTTAGAAACATTTAGCTCCAAATAGCCTCATCACACCAATGTGCGAACTCGGTGAGGGCTGGACCATGGTCCAGGACTGATCCAGATAAGAGAGACAAATTTGCACTGTCATCTGCAAGTTGACCAGAAATGAATTTTTCATAGCTGCTTCTGCAATCATCCTCCGAAAGACTAGCATCCAGATCCTCACTCAAGGTCTAGATCTAGTGGATGTTCAGGTTCAAACGGGGATCGAACTCGCAACTTCTTGCTTTACAGGTGGGCATGTTTCTTCTAGAACACTTATTTATTTGTTTGCTTGTTGATTTGTTTATTTAACCTTTTTTTTTTCTTTTTTTTAACTTAACCATTTATTTATCTATTCATTCATTCATTTATTCACCCATTCATTCATTCATTTCTTCAGTAATTCATTTCTTCAGTAATTAATTTAAATTTGGGCTTTCCTCAGGAATCCTTCGTGCATTTGACAATGTAACTAAGGACAATTTTTATTGTGCTGGATTTGTTTCATTGTTTCTTTTGTCAGTTTAATTGACACTAGACTCTACCTGTATGACTAAGCCACGTTGTGCTTTTTGTTTTTTGCAAAAAGCAAACCGTAGGAATGACTTTTTCATCACAAAGAGCATCTATTATTGTATTATTATTATTATTATTATACTACTACTACTACTATACTACTACTACTACTACTATACTTTATTATTATTATTATTATTATTATTATTACTATTATATTATATTATTGTTGTATTTTTCAAATATGTAAAATCATTTTTGTTCTTGTTTGCATTGAGAAAATGCTCCGACCATAAACAGCAACAAAAACGACAACAACAAGAACAAACAATAACAACAGTAGCGAACAAGAGCGCATTAATAACAAAAAAGGTCTTTTTCAATTAGCATAAGGTGAAGGGAAAATAGCGTTTACATAGCATATGAAATGGTGATTATATATGAAATGGTGATTATTTTTCCTATCAAATGGCTCTCACTTAACATATTACATAGTGTTTAGTGAAATACTTTGCACAATGTTTACTTAACTTATCAACTGATATTTACTTACCAAAATTATCAAATTTCCTTTAGAAGTAAAACGACCAGCGTCTGCTGTTCTTCTCTTTTCTTTAAAATTATATTTTCATTGTTTCCGTTTCATTATCCTTTACTTTAACAATCTGCTTCCATTTTTTCATGGGACTGTCCCTGTCACTTCTGCCTATCTCAAATTTAAAGTGAAGTGCTTTTGCTTACATTGCAAGAAAGAACACCTGTTTTGTTCTATTCGCCGCTTAAAATAAAATGAAGTGAGATTCGAAAGAAAATGAAACACAAATATTTTATAAA
>CM060346.1:34814680-34817145 GCA_030674155.1 Stramonita haemastoma | reverse complement strand
GAACAGGAAATGCGCTTTGAGCCTACGACAGTCGTTAACTATCATCCTCATTCTTATCAGTAGGCATCCATCCATCAGTCTCGGAAGACTAGCCTATGGAGTTGCGCTCTGATCTAGGCTCTATGAGCACAAAGTTTGGGTAAGTACGTATGGAGCACAAGCTGTTACCCATGCAGCAGACCAGTTGGAATAGTCTTTTGGAAGGGCAATCGGGAAGAAAGGGCGAAACTGGGAAGAAAGGGGCGAGGCTGGGAATCGAACCTAGAAACCCACAGCTTAGTTGTTGGCAGGTGAATGCCTTAACCCTCCTGCCACCCTCCTTCTCATCGTCATCTTCATTATTATTATTTTTATTATTATTATTTATTATTATTATTATTATTATTATATTATTATTATTGTTCATTATTATTATCATTAATTCATTATCATTAATAGTCATTATCATTAATATCATTATTACGTTGTTGTGCGTTTCACAGCTTACACTCTGGGGGTCACCAGAATGTGCACTCTGACTCACTCATGCCACCTGGAATCACTGTGAGATTGAAATTGCACTCTGAATGAGAAGTTGCGCTGTATGACTGTTTTTAAGTGCCTTGCCATACAGGCAGCCATACTCCGACTTCAGAGGGTATTTCTCCTTTGAAGAGAGGGCAGATTGCTATGTTAAGAGCTTGTCATGGCTGATGGCAATCTCAACACATTTTCGCAACATAAACAACACTTTAATATAGGCCTTGCCGTGTGTGTGCACGTGTGTGTGTGTGTGTGTGTGTGTGTGTGTGTGTGTGTAGTGTGTGTGTGTGTGTGTGTGTGTGTGTGCGTGTGTGTGTGTGTGTGTGTGTGTGTGTGTGTGTGTGTGTGTGTGTGTGGTGTGTACATTTGAATTTGCTAAAACTATTAATTGTTATTGATTGCTTGTGTGTTGGACAGGTCGAATGCAAAGTGCTTAGATTTGTTTCTGCAAAATACAGCACAATATAAATTATTATTATTATTATTTTATTATATTATTGACACAGCTTTTGGCCTGGGCCAATGATCACTACTGTTATTATCATTGTTGTTGTTTTTGTTTATTATTATTATCATTAGTATTATCATTATCACCATCATCACAGATTGGCTATGGATAATAATCTCAGTTAAAGAGTTGCCTGATGTTATAGGTGTGTTTTAATTTTGTGCCTGTATAACTGGAAGCATAACGCTTTATGAAGTTTTTTGCTGACATTTTGTATTTGAGTCCTTTCTTCCTTCCTTCATCACTTATTCATTCATTGCTTTATTTCTTCCTGTCGTTCTAGGCTGAACCACGCGGAGCAAAGCTGCCAGGACCAGTCTGCATGGCATCTGTCTCTCTCTTTGTTCTGTGCCACCGTAAGTAGTTAGTTACTGATTCATCTTTTCTTTCTCTTTGATTTACCTGACACCCACTTTACTACAGCCCTTTTCACGCAGACACATCTCCACTGAGGTTTACAAAAGTTGATTGTGTCTTTATCTTACGCTAAGTATTCCTCTTGTGTAAATGAAAATGAATTCGTTGTTATCTAGAAACAAAACAAAACATGATGAATTCATGTGGGTTACAAGCATAGCTCAACGCAACCAACCAGTAAACGTTTGTCACATGAAACAGTACTAATCAATCTCACAGTTTCAGGCAAACCGTTTTGCTATTATATGTATAAGCAGAGAGCATTCATATAATCATAACATCAGTGCTGTCCATCCATGTGTGTGTGTGTGTGTGTGTGTGTGTGTGTGTGTGTGTTGTTGTGGCGCGCGCGCGCACGCATACAAGTGTGCAGGCATATGTCCATGCACGCCTGCGACACACACACACACACACACACACACACACACACACACACACACACACACACACACACACACACACACACAACACAAACTCTGGAGTTATTATGTCATGCACTTGTTATAACATGTCTGGTGTCAATTACCTACATTCCTTTATTCTTGGTTTCATTCATTATCAACTTATCAAACTTTTTCCTCCTTTCTTGTTCACGTGGGAAGACAACTGGATATGTGCAAGGCTGACTGACTGACTGCCTATTTGGTGCTATGTATTCCTCCCTCTGGTGTTCACAACCAATCAACAAAGCCATTTCTTTTACCGAATCCCTTTGTGTTTGTTTAACTTACTTCATACTCATGTACCTCACATTTAAAGTCATGCTCACATTGTTTCGTCGTGAATGCATTTTGAGAAAAACATTCCCTGGTTGTCTATGGCCGGTTTATATATATATATATATATATATATTATTAAATATTTTATATATATATATATATATATAATATTATCTTTTCATTTCTGACATACAAATTACTGTCCTTAGTTTTTTTAGTCAGGTCAAGTCAAGTCAAAAATGCTTTAATCATCCCTGAAGGGCAATAACAATACTGACAGGTATATTGATAGACTACGA